>JAQIWG010000452.1:0-33891 GCA_034695025.1 Chamaedrilus cognettii
CTATGCATTGCACTATGCATTGCACTATGCATTGCACTATGCATTGCACTATGCATTGCACTATGCATTGCACTATGCATTGCACTATGTATTGCACTATGCATTGCACTATGCATTGACGGAATAGAGTTTGTGCACGTGCATGGCTTGAAAAGTTGCAATAGAAAACTGTACCCTCCCCCTCAGTCGTGATTTCCTCCGCGGCCAGAAAAAATTCAGAAATCGCCCCTTTCCCTCGAATTCAAGACTTGTATCCGTCACTGACCCATCTATCCCTACAAGGCTGACGTCGCTCCACGCGGCGAGCGCTTAGCCCCCGTATTATCGCGCCCTAATGAGGCGCCGATCCACGCCGACTCGTTCGCCCTGGATGCCATCGCGTCGGCTCTCAAAGCCTCGATCACAGAGCGCCACCCAGCGATGAGCCGACCGTCACATCGTCCCTCTAGCGGCGAACTCTCCGCTTAGCAATTACCGCCACTCAGGATAATCGCTAGATGTCCTCGCGAGCTCTTGGCGACCATTCAACTCGAGTGGAGCGGAGATGGGATACACGGTCCGGACCGAGATTGCGGCTTTGAGTCTTTGGCATTGATTTCATCCGCAGCGGCTGTCGCGTGCGTTCACGTGCCGCCGTCTGACGACCCTCGGCATTAGAGAATTGGAAGAGAATGCGCGCATTGATTTCATTGTAGCAAACCGCTGTGGTTGATGCTGATGGGGAAATCACAACTCTCTTATTAAATCCTTTCGTTCGTGTAATATAATGTGGGGGTGCCCACGCTGAAGCTGGTAGTTTGCGCTTTACGCAGCGAGCCTGTATCATCTGATAGCGGGGTGATATCAGGACTTGTCAACAGCGAGCATCAATCTAAACGCTGTCGGTCTTTGTCACGAACGTCAACTATTATTTTTTTAAACATCGCAGGCGCGGACAGAAAATGAATGACTAACGAAAGTATACACTCAAAACCTTACCGCGTGTATCGATACACCTATACAAACCTATAGAAATGTAAAGAAGTTTGTTATCTTTTTGGATGGTAAACGCCTTAAAATAGGCGATGCGGGCAAGACACTATAGTTAAATTGCATTAATCTAGGCCTATAGTAGCAAACTTTCAGGAATTACGACAAATATTTTTCAGGAAACCCAAATCTTCGACTTTACAAATTAAGTCTTTGAAGTGTTTTAGCCGTTTAGAAGGAATCACCGACACTGTGAGGACTCATTAAAGAAATCATTGTTCGAGGTGCTCGGGCTTTAGGCTTCTCGTTCCCCTCGTTCCTCTCATTGCAAAAGGGCCTACCCCCCACCCCCCCTCTCCCCCCCTACTCTCCCCGCCGTACAGGTCGCCTTGGGACTGAGACCGTCGCCATTCTCTCTCGCGTCGTCGCCCCGAGCGAAGCGTCGTCAGGGCGGCTGTGCAAATGGCGCACAAAATGAAATCAAAACACGCTCAATTGACGCCCAATCGGCGCGGCTTCAAACGGACCGGCACCCGCTGCAGCGGTAGCGGCGAATTAGCGCCTGCAGGAGGTGCGCCAGGGCAAGGATTCTAATTCTGACGATCGCTTTATGGGATCGTTATCGGACGTCATTATTGAACAAGTAAACGTGTGTGTGTGGCTATAGTTATACTGCATTCAATCAGCTTTTTGATTTATTCAGATGGTGAACCAGAAATCAGAAAGTTTGAAATTTTGAACGTCAAGCTATAACGTATAATAAGCCTGTTCCTTAAGATCTGCAGCGAAGTATGCCTATACACGTAGGGCAGTAGCCGCGAACAAGTTATTAAAACGTAACAGTTTTAACTACAATATTTAGAAAATCTGAAATTTAGAAAATCTAGAAAATTCGTCCTAAAATAAACACATTTTGAATAACAAATTACTATAATATGATTTATGACATAACATTATAGGATCTTAAAAAACTCTAAATTGGAATCCCATGGTGATTTAAGTCACGAGCTGTAAAGCAGCAGTGCTGAAAACACAGACATTCGTGCGTCTCAGTGATTCCCAAACGTGCCCGATCTGTTCAATAGCTGCAGGCTCGACGGTGCACTGCACAATTGAAATTAATTTTCCCAATTCTCGGCTTGACCGATTGATGACAATCAAACCCATCTCGATCATTGAAAACCGACGAACCGTTTAATCGATGTTCGCATCAAAGCCGAGAATTATTCTGAGCTGATGCTTCCTTTACGAAAACTAACTTATCTGGTACACACGCTCCTAATTACATTGGTTACAATGCGTAAACTTATACGGAGATCACAACAGAGGATTCCTGCTTTCGAAATACTCATCACTCACATGAGTGTTAACTGATTTAAGAAATGCCTTATCTTTAACACGCTTTCCATAATTATAAAAAATGCACAAAATGGCCCTTACTGTTTATTTTACGTATTTTTTTACTATTTGGCGTACTTTGTCGAATATAATCTGAATGTGTCGCTGTTTGTAATCATAAGAAAACGGCGTTTGTGTTTCATTTCTTGAATTTTATAATAAGCTATTGTATTCGTGTACTTGTTTTTAAAAACTTGTGTACCTGTGTACTCGTATACTGGTTTTTAAAACTTGTGTTTGAATTATCTTGAATAAAGGTAAAAAAAACTCAGTTTAAATGACGAGCCTCGCTCATAAAACAGTGATAATTTCGTCAGGTGGCTATGGTCCATTAATCTGAAAAAGCATACTTTCCAAATTGTTCCACAAACTAAAGACATACTGTTTATTATTTTCAGACTCAGCCTACTCAGAGTGCTTACTTATTGTAAAAGTAAAGTGATCTCTAATGATTTGACGCCATCTTTTACGGATTGGTTGCATTGGGAATATTGATAAATTTATCTAATATTAGGCCATATTATTTAAGAATTTGTTAACCCTTGAGCTGCGACGTATTATATCCCTTTATTCCACAATGAGAGTTACGTCACCCGCATGCACGCCGCCCATTCATTGTTAGCCCTCCGGATTCATTCCAACCCTCGGCGCCCCCCTCCACGCAGACCGGTGGGGCGACAATGGGGGGATTAGCGTCGATCAGTTTAATAAGCATTCTTGCACCTTTCACCGCGTGGCGGCGATGCGGCATGATACCCCGAGTGTTCGACAACAAAGACTCGCCTCTCATCAGCGGGCCACCGCCGCCTGCACGCGGACCAGGGGCACTAGGGCTGCGGGGAAGGACGCGCCTGCCCCACTTCAATGTTTTGAGGCTGAGAAAAGTATCGATCAATTAATCAATATTTATTTATGTAAGTCATAAACCCATGAAATAGACATCAATGAAATAGATAATCCTTTATTTTAAGCATTAAAGCGGGCATTATGTAGATAAATAAATTGGTAACGAAGTGCTTAAAAAGATCTATAGTAAGCACACAGTAATACAATATGTGACGCTAAATAACACGGACGGTACAAATGATTTGTCTTATGTGTAATATCTTCAACTACAGACCCTAATTAACGAAATAACGAAATATTTAATGATTTAACATGCAGTGTATCATAAACTGTAGGCTATTTTTCGTTGAAAATTAAACGGTGATAAGAATACTACTATTTATCAACTATTGGCGCGCAAATATATGGGTCTATAAACTGCGAGCAGATTCATGCTCGTCATTGGGGAAAGGGGTTATAACACCAATGTCATAGTTTTGCTCGTTTCGCTAACCTCACCCCCCCCCCCCCCTAAAATAAAAGCCAACTCGCACCGTCATGTCTACGTCGACATTTCGCCACATCTTAGATTCCCGTCTCCACGCTAACCTGACTCGCGCACAGATGTGTTCGGTCCGACAGACGACCCGACACCAAGGCGCGTTCCTGATTGCCAATCTCGATTAGATCAACATTTTCATTTACCGTCCGTTTTGTGCCGACTAAGCAACATTCGTGGCCCGCGCGCACTCAAACCGATTAAGCACTTGACTAACGGCTTACCTCCCGCTGCCATTGATGGTGCCGACAGAGGCCGATACGAACCAATGCGGTACATACAATATAGCCGCCGGTAACGTGTACGTCTAGTTTGTTTTTGTTGCCGTGAGGCGAGAAAATTAAATCTTCGCCGACAGCGGCGTGGTAGCGTGGTTTGGCCGAAGCGTCACGGAGAGAGGAATATTATAATGGAAGTATTTGAGCGGTAGAATAACACCGCTGTGAGGGTAACTGACGAGGCACTCAGTAATCATATCGGTCAATAGTGCGCAATCACAATAATGTGTCTATCTAAATACGTCAAGCGTTCAAAATAGAAATTAGAGATTTGACAGACAGGAGAGCGGGTTTCATTTGCGCCAATCCGAGCGTTAGGTATTCGATTTTGTGGCGTAGTTAAAAGGATGCCAAGATAAAAATGACACAAATCAGCCGTGCCATACATGACATACATATATGACAGCATATTGCAGTGCGTACAAGACACTATAATATATGACAACATAATTATGATATTCGAAACCATCTCAACATAAAATCACAGTTGGACAATGTGAAGCCAATTTAACAAGGAACAATTTGATCGTCGGACGCTGTGTTTATTGAAAAAGTTTAAATATATAAATCTTGTTAATCATGTAATTCGCGTTACGATTGCCCATTACCTATAGGCAGACAGCAAGGCATCATTACATCAGACGTCAGTCATACCACGCACGCACTCCCTGCTCTGTATTATATCACCCTCTGATGCTAAATCAGCAGTTTCAATCACCACTTCGCGCTCTATCCGTCGCAGCAGCAGCTGCGCATTGCTCAGCGTGTCGCAGTGTATAGTGCGGCGCACTGCACGCAGCTGGCAGCAGATGGAGACACTGCAGCGAGCGCTGTCAGGATTATCGTCGAATCAGCGTCCGCGGCGCCGCTTGACTGACTCTAGCGACATAGCGCAGCGTGGCGCCGACCGGAGCGGACTTGCTCTGCTGCTGCTGCTGCTGCGACACGACACGGCGCGGGGTATATACATGCAGTCGGACTAACAACCGCTCTAGCGACAACAGCGGAGACTAATCCGCCGCTACGTTATCACGCAGTGCGCGCACTTTAGTTATAAAATGCAACGTATACCTACGATATTGAATACGTAAGGTTAGGCTCATAGCAGCTGCAAAGCGCATTGTCGCCGGTTTCGAGAATGATTAAAACGGATTTGAGTTAGTATAGAGGCTACAATATTATTCATAGTGATTAGATCATCGTTGCGTCTATAACCTGAACGGTACAACACGTTACTTCGAGCATTGTCATGGATTCTTAGATCTTATATATATCTCAGCTACGCGGACTGAAATTCTTAATTGAAGCGTCTCATGCTGGAGGCCAAACTGCTGACGAAGACATGCAATAGCTATTATAGCCTCATTAATTAACGCGTCTTTCGACAAGTAATTTTAGGCCAGCGTTAAATCAAACCTGTTGAATATAGCCTTTTCGTTTTATCACAGTTGTAAGAACGATGAATTCCTGTTCTTCCAATCTGGTCATGAGAACGCCTCACGATTTGCTCTTGGATAGACAAATACTAACGAAAGGTGAATACGACAATGTAAATTTTCTACGAACACCTCAGTCTAACGCCTGCGGCGAATCAGAACGAAGCAACGACATCATTATTGCGGACTCCATATCTTCAAGGAATGGCCCTCGCGCTACAAAGGAATTTACAGGATTATGTGTGAAAGTAGAAACTCCAGACGCCAGACAGACATATAGTGATGACGTCATTGGTGACGCAATAAAACCACGTGATAGATTATCGTCCAATGACATAAATCCGTGTGTAACTGCGACTCAGCAGCAGAAGTCGGGCGCTGTAAAAAAACGAGGAAAGTTTTCAATCGCAACACAACGCTGCTTATCAGCTGTTGAAGAAAGCAATTCCAGTGTTCCGTATATGTGCGTCATCTCCCACAGAGATGAACCTGATAGCATATTACTAGCTGCTCCACCTGGCGCCGCACCTTTTCCCGGAACTGAAGATCCATTCAGGGCCTCTACACTCCCAGAATTTAGTAACGTTCCGGCAGCGAGAAAGTCCGTCATGCCCGCCACGGTAATCACGAAATGCGTTAGTAGTTCAATAAGTCATCCATACGCTCCAGTCAATATCAGCCCGTTACAAGTGAGCGCTGATCAAAAAACAGCCAAAATCCGCGTCACAACTCCCCCATCCAACAACAACAACACGCAGCTACGCTCTTTGTCTCGTAATGCTGCAGATCTGAGCGACTCTGCTTGCGAGTCCCGCGATTCCTCCCCCAGCTCGAGACATAGAGACGAAATAGCCAGTTCACCCGCTAGTCCGATGAACGTAGCAGCGAGGGGCGAGGTGGGACCCCCCCAAGGACCCCCCCAGGGCACGCGGACAACCCCCTTTTTCGTGGCGGACATCCTCGACCCAGGCAAGTTCACCGGGGTGACGGCCCCCCCTGTCAGCGGAGGGGAGAAAACCCCCTTGAGCGCGACCGGGGCGGAGCTTGAGTTTATGAGGAGGGGGAGGTTCTCAGGGTCTGCTGCTGCTGCTGCGTCTGCTGCAGCTGCTGCAGCAGCGAGGTCAATGTGGAACCCGTGGATTCACCAGCTGGACCTGAGGCTGAACGGATCGGGCAAACTTGGAGGTAGATTGTCTGAATCCGCGGCAATCTTAACTACGGTTGATTCAAGATTATACGATGTCACGTCGGTAGTGGTTTATACATGGCATAATGCCTATATATCATGTACGCTGCAATGCTAACGGAATTTAATACATTGCAATAGAGGTTTTGGTAACTTTTGTTGATGGCTTTGTAAATAATCCAATAGTTGGGGAATCGTTTTTTTTACCTAGTAGGACCTATTTTGTCTAATGTATGAGCTAGTGTTTAACCTAGTATTTTGGCTATAATTTTAGCCACTATTTAGATCTTATATATTTCTGAACCTATTGCGTCATTTTATTTTCTAAGTCTGTATACGCCAAATAGAGATAAAGTTTTATTCATTTAAGCGCGACATTTTACCACGTTTTACGTCCGTTATTGTCTCCGCACCAGAAAACATTCTCGAATACGGCTTCGCTCGGCGCGACTCTCTGTACTCCCACGTCACCGACGACAGGCGCATAGAACACTCGGATGACGTTATCAACTCGCGCCGTGCCGCGCATGCACACCACGCCGATGACGTCATCAGCCGCTGCAGCGAACACGACGAGGACGACGACGATGACGTCACGGGTTCAGACAAGGGGGGGTGCGAGGAGGGGGAGGGGGAAGAGGGCGCCAAGTCGAGCAAGCCCCGGCGCGCCCGCACGGCGTTTACATACGAACAGCTCGTGTCGCTCGAGAACAAGTTCAAACAGACGCGCTACCTGTCGGTCTGCGAGAGACTCAACCTCGCCCTCTCGCTAAATCTTACAGAGACGCAGGTCAAAATTTGGTTTCAGAACCGCAGGACAAAGTGGAAGAAGCAAAACCCCGGGCAGGATATCAACAGCCCCACCATTAGTCCGTCCCCCCCGGGCGGGGGAGGTGGAGGGGGATATTCGTCGTTCGGGGGGGCAGGTTACCCCTCGGCGGCAGCGGCCGCGGCGGCGAGCTTGCTGTACGGGCACGCGGCGGGCCTGCACCCCTTCCTGGGGGGGCAGCGGTCGCCCCTGGGGGGGATGGGACTGTTGGCGCATGCACAGAACTACGCGGCGGCGGCGGCGTCGGGGCAGTACGGGGTTTATTTCAACTCTCACGCTCCGTCCGCGCTCTGAGGGAGTAGAGGGAAGAGGGGGAGGGGGTGGGTGGGGGTTCTGATTTGAACTTCAACGCTGTTTGTATTCAAACAATTGTGTAAATAGTCTATATAGATATACGAAATGATTTTTGTATATACGGTACGTATAATGTATATGGTTGTTTGAAAAAGACTCATTGCAGATGATGCATATCGCAGAAGGTATATAAAATGCCGAAGACGCATTGAACAGAATTCGTGACAAACAAAAAACAACTTTTGACTTAAAACTTTTGAAGATCTTCAATATTAGCCTACATTTGAAATTTCTCAAAACGTATTCACCGCACAAGGAACGAACAACTGATTTTTGAAATTTAAACATTGCCCTTCTATGCTGATACACAAACGATAGGCCTAATCCTGGTTTTTCAGTTTAAAAATTCATTAAAAAAATTCATGCGAATTGTTAATAAATGATTGACTAATACTCGCGGCATGCACGGAATACAATGGCATGCAGGTATAAAACACTCGCTGGGTTTTTCCATCAAGTGTTCAAATTATATCAAAGGTCATGACGTCACCACGCCCAATGAACGCTTGATCTATGGTTAATTTAGCGCCATGTGACTGGTTTTTGCAGAATAAATCTCAGATAAAAATTTCAACACTAGATGGAAAAAACCGGCCATAAAGAGTTAGCATGCTAATGACTCGCTTTGAAAGTTGCAATTCATATGGTTTCGCTGTTTCATGCAAAGCATTATGGAGCCTTTATTTGAACAAACTGTGCCAACTGTGCCGACTGTGCCAACCGTGCCGACTGTGCCGACTGTGCCGACTGTGCCAACTGTGCCAACTGTGCCGACTGTGCCGACACTAGTGCACATCTGCTTACATCCACTTTCAGACAATTGATTCCTCATCTATCTGCACCACAAAATGGGCGTTAAATAAATGACACAAGAATCCTATATCAGTGTTCATTGTATGCTGACTGGTGGATGAGCTGCAGCTATCACTGCAGTCGCTGTGTGTGCAAAACGAAGACCTATGAATGTGTTGAGTTCTGACGCTGATCTCTGCGGTTGTAAAACGCCTCCGCTGCTTGTGTACGTCAATTTGAGTCGAGTGCCACTCACTCGACGACAAATTGCGAGGTTTGACCCAACAGCGTAGCGCTGTCCCCATTACCAGCGACACGCGAGCAAAGAGATTGATACAAACGGTCAAAGTGGTGACAGATGTGGAATTAAATATGCGGAGATCTGGGCAAAACGTATTTTATTTGAAGAATTTGCTAGGTATTTTATTTTCAGAAAATCATTTTAAATCATGGACCAAAAATAATGAAAAATCCAGGAGTATCGCTCAAAAGCTCGTTGTGAGAAATGCTGCATGGTTAGTAGCCTGAATACATCAATTTGTATGTATGTATGTATATTGCACTTTTAACGCACTAAGAATATGTCATGCAAACGGAGATGGAAAAACATCGTTTGCTTGAATCGTAGGTGCGGGGCACAATTTGCACATCAGCATTGATCAGGCGTCGGCGACGAAAAGCGGTTGCAATGCAAAAACTCTGGATCATGTGATAACGATAGAACAAAGTCAGTAGAACTTAAACCCAGACTGCAGACCGACTAAGTATATGTTCTACCGGTTCAAAAACTGAACAATGTCGGCAGCACTCGAGCAGTTTGTCAATTATAACGCATTGCGCGCAAACGAAGCGTCATTAACGACCACGCCGCTAAGCCGCGAGTTGATCCCACCAGTCCCCTCGGCCTCTGAACACCCGGCGTCTTGTTGTACTAGAAAGCAGACTTATTTTGACCGGGGTGCGAGTGTGTACAAGGGGGGGGGGCTTAATGACCAGTTTTGGGTAAAAAGCGCTAACACGTGTCGCGGCGCAAATTGGCGAGTGACAAATGGCTCAGATCGGCTCTGAACTAATCCCGCGCAGAGATCCATGCAGATGTTGCAGCATCTGCGGCCCAATCATCACCCCACCCCCTCTGAGACTCAATTTTTGGACCGGCAGAATATATACTTTTGTAATAGAGTGACAATTTAAATTTTAAAACGGGCCTGAAGTATAAAGCCCTGTATGGTCTTGACAATAATGCACAATGGATTCCACATCTATTCTACATAGAAACGCAGTTCAAAAACCAGCCCCAAAACGAACTAGGGGCCTTATCGATGCAAAAGAAAATACGTTTAAACTCCAGCAACCCAGTTACTGGCAGTCAGCTGAAATAAACACACATATTTTATTGCATGATTTTGCATGATTTTATTGCACGATTCATGATTTATCGCATGATGCAATAGTAATCTAAGTGTAGCCTATTCATTCTTGCAGAACCTTAGTGAAACGGATTGATGGGTCAATTACTTTCTAAACTGCTTCTGTGAGCCAAACGAAAAAAGGACATCAAATTCCTTATTCAAATACTAGGGGGTCCCCTCCCATGATGCCAAGCGCTCGATCGCTTTGACAAGATTCGTCGCGCGCCAATTAGCGCGGACAGCGGCCGCAGCGCTGCTCCGTCAGACGGAGTCAGGTGACTTGTGCTAGCTGCGGGGCGCTGCAGCGCGCCGTAAGTTAATATCGCCTGTGGTTCCACTCCAGTCAGCGAGCCAGCGCTAAGCTAGCGCCATCTGCGTGACTCTGCAGCGTGGTAGCGGCACGCATGCAGCGTCGGAGAGACGTCTGTAGCTGGCTGAATGCCGCTGTCACCGTTCACGACAAAGCAACGAGGCTATATTGCAAGAATAACTTTCAAAGAAGACTATAATTATGATAGCAATATAATGGATGAGGTGTTAGGCCTATGAGAACTGGGATGACATGCGTCAAGCATAATTCTGAGAGCAATGTCAATGTGTGACGTCACTACAGCCTCCGTACACACATTGGTGCGTGACGTCACTACAGCCTCCAAGCACACATTGGTGCGTGACGTCTCTGCCACAGTAACGGTCTCCACCATACACACCCGAGGGTCTCCTATCTCTCAGGTCACCCGTACGTCCAAATCTCACCCCGCGTATTCCAACCAAGCGATCCTTTCGCATCAAACCCCAGCTCTACCTACTTGACCCGAGCCACGACCTCATCACTCCCGCTCCTCTCGCACAGCGCACGACTCCGGGACTCCCGGACTTTCGGTCCTCCTCCCGGGACTTCCGGTCCGCCTCCCGGGACATCCCTCATGGCCGGACGGACGATAGTCATCCGACAGTTGGCAGCTGACTTCATAATGCGAGCGCGATTGGCGCAGATATCAGTTTATAGACCGGCAAGAGGTCCGCACTCGGGTTAATACAGCCGCCGGCCGGACGCGAACGCCCATACCGGAAGTCCTGAACGCCTATGCCGGAAGTCCTGAACGCCTATACCGGAAGTCCAACACTGGGCGATATTATCGCCGTAATTGCATGCGTCTTGGCTCGATGCGAGGGGCGATAGCGGGATCCAATTTGGTCCGGGTTGTGGGGTGGATGTGGATAGTGGAAGGAAGCCAGGGTCGGTGTGTGTGCTTTAACCCGAGGGTCAGTTCGCTTAACTTTGCGACGCGTTTGGAGGGAATGTTTGGGATGGAAACGTGGTGTTTTGACTGATAGGATCGATCATTTGAGAGTGGTGGTTCACCTCGGAAGCAGGGGTCACCATGATGTTGTGGATGCGTTCGTGACTGCGTGGCGACCGTTTCAATCACTGACCGTTATTGCAAAACTTGTATTCTGAGTTATCGAAGTTCGCTTGTCTTCTTTTTTCTTGCTTTTCCCTTGATTATCTTCGGCGCCACACTGTTCAACTCTAGCAGGCTACATCTGGCTGTCGATTGTCGAAATAGAATTGCGATAGCGCAGATATTTAAAAGCGACGGTACTGCTATGTTGTATGAGGTACTAGGTATCATCATCACATACGTTATCATTAATACTAAAGATAGATCTACAAAAATTGTTACATAATTTTGCGTAAGCAAGATTATAAACAGTGATGTAAGACGTGCAACACTAGTCTAGCCTTCAACGTGTTGTATTTCGCTTAATTCATTCTTAATTTTTCCCCGTCAAACTCGATCATAATCATCACAAATTTATATCATTTTTTTGTACAATGTCATAAGCCTATATGTAGGATCGACGAGCTAGTCGAGATGTTTGCATTTCCTTGAGCTTTCACAGTTCTACGCTGTGTTTTGCACTGCGTTCTTCTCCTTTATGTCTCCCTGACGGAGTCTTAATTCCATCCCATATCGCTGATCCAACATCACCAGTTATTGTAATTCTCCGCCATCTTCATTGGCGACGATGATTATTTGATGAAGGGAGGCGTTCCTGCCGAGTTGCAACGAGACGCTCGATTCAAATCGAGGCGTAAACGACCCCATAGGGAAAGAGGCCCGCGGATCCAAACGACCCCTTGGAGACCAGGGGGGTCCAAGGGGCCAGAGGGTGCGGCATCCATCGACGAACAACCTGGGCGGGGGGGGGGGAGGTGAAGCCTTAATCGCACGTAGGGGTGAAGGAACTCGCCTGCTTCTATAACTTCAATAGCAGCTGTCAATTTTGTGAATACAAATGCAACATTTAATATATGAGTAAGCATCCCCGGAGAGTGGATTTTGGACGGGAGGGAACAGCTTCATTGAGCATCATGCTCCCCCCCCCCCCGCTCGCAACTTCTCTAGGCGTGCAGTTGTACTTTTAGAACTAGACCAGACATCACGTGATGCAGTTGTAAACTTCCTTAAAGTTTGCCCTGATGGCAGCATTAGCAGCGGCGTACAGAACACGCAGTTATTCAAGTAGCAAATATCAGCAACAGTACTGCTGCATGCAGCAGCATCACAGCTATCGGCAGCAGCAGCAGCAACCATCAACAACATCACAGCTCTCAGCTGCAGTATACAGCAGCCATCAGCAGCAGCGTTCAAACTCATTCAGTTCCTTCAGCTGCCAACACTCGCAGCCTCCACGTTCCAAGTCCCCGACGCCTCTCCCAACGACTCCCGCGAGTCTCCCGACCCACCGAGTCTCCTCCCAGGCACCACGGCCTCCCCGGTCTCCCTGAACTAACGGCTCCCCCGCGCCCCCCTCCCCGCGCCCCCTCCCCCCCCCCCCCCCCTCCACGCCCCTCCCGTCTCCGGACTCGGTCTCACGCGACTCGTAAGAAATGGCGCGTTCACAATCAACTGGTGAGCGTCGGGCCTCGAAACCGGCACTAAACGGCCGGCGAATTAAGTTATTGTCCAAACAGTTTGCCTCCGGCGCTGTCTGACTGCACTCGCGGGGGCCGTTGGTCGGATGCGCGGCGGGCCGTCAAGCGAGAGCTAAGGGCAGGGGTCCCTCCTTTCCTCCCTCCCTGACCGGTCGATGGGGGAGGGGGTGCTTCAAACATTAATGCTATCACTGCCATCTTCTAAACATTTGCATTGTATAAGGCGGCCGACCGTTGGACCAAACTATGCAGTTCTATAGTAACTTCGAACATGCAGCATTGCGCGTATGCAAGGATTAGTTGTTTTCCGCCAAAAGACAGCAGCGGAGTATAGGCCTGTGGAGTACATTCACGGAATAATGCGTCTCCTTTTTCTTTTATAATATTTAATGCGATATTCAGTACGAGTTTCCGCCAATACTGTCACCAGCTTTCACGGGAATTCTCGACAAATATCTGCACTAAAATAACATTTGTCGTGTCCCACAGTCATGGCGTGCATAGCAACACCATTAGGTCTGTCACCATGATCCTTTCAAGCTATTAGGCATTTCGTAATCAAAATTCTTACACAAATACGGTTGCAATTCATAGGCTTGCGTGAACTCATTGTAAGGCTGCCCAACTAAAAGCAAGTAAGAGTTTGAAAGGAAAAGCAATTGTGAATGCATGCCACTATTTCGTCATGCGCGATTTATTTGAAAATCCTTCTCTGGACAACAATAATTAGACTTTCGAAAACGTCTGGACGATTGTACCCGATAACTCAGGGCCAAGTCACTCAGTGCAGACCCGCGCAGACGCATCCAGCCTCCAACCCCCGCCTTGCCCCCTCATTAATAACGCGCAACTTTAATTACAGAGCCGCGAGAGCAAACTTTGAAGATAAGCGTGGCGGATACGAGTCGATTGCTCAGCGTGGCACGGTGCCAAACGAGCGTCGGACCGATAAGATCGCGCTCATCAACCGACGCGCTTGGCAGATTATCGAACCACCCCCTGATTGTCGCCAGGAGCACGCACAGATTGAAGAGGGGGGGGGGCGGCGGGGGCTAGAATCTTCTACCTGGAAATGTTGACACGCTTTGTGAACTCAAAATTTTCATTTTGCAGCGTTTTGCTGGAATAAAAAATAGGAAATTACATACATAAGATTTTGGAAGAACATGCCCCTGTTGTTTATTTTTTGAATCAATAAATATTTATGATATTAATTTTTTCGAGCCGGAAAGGTCCTGATAAGAGTTGTCGTCCACAAGTCATATGTTGTGTTCAAAGTCGATTGAGGGCTGAGTTGGACTAAATTTAGTCCCTATTCCATTCCCACGCCGATCAGAGTCATTAAGACTCTGATCGGCCCCCCTCTAATTAAAATCCTGCCCGCGCCCTTGATAGTCGTTGCGCGCGATAAAAGACGAGAAATTGTCCTGGACGCCTTCAAGGCTGTCGCGGACTACCATTGCCACGCAGCCTTGTCACTGCGTCACTGCATTCCTGCGCCACTCAGTCCGATATCCATCCGCGGCGGTAATTGGGTTCAGCCATTATCGGGGAGAGAGCGATCGCTATTTGGTGCGCCATTTAGGACCGCAGTGCTCACGATCGTCTCTGTTAGCAAGGGGAAGATGTGAAGGCAATCACGGGTTAATCACGCATCGCAACTTCGCTGCAGTCTCAGATTAGTGCAACTTTTTTCATCGCAGAGACTGATAACAATATCAGTGGCCGCCCAATTGAGCTTCAACTAGCTACAGCACGCCAACGTTCTTGAAATTTCAGTTCATTTAAATTTTAAAGTTAAACGATTAAAAAGATAGGCTATACGAATAGACGTTTAAAGTTAACAGAAAAGTTCTCGATAATTGTCAAAAAGGCGTTAGAGTATAAGATTCATCAACAAGATAAACGCCTTTTTCCACCCTAAAAATATTCTATACAAATCTCGAAGTCTGTTCGCGGATCTCTTACACGTGTCATTCAAAATGAATCCTGTTTGAGACGGCCGCGTTAGCGTGTCGGCCATCTTGTAAATGCGAGCGATAATAGAGACACTACCGAGCGCCATCTGTGGCTCGCTGTCTTTAATGTCACTTCCGCCCTAAATATTACTTTAGCGTTTAATTACCACGCGCCAGAGCCCGCCGCGCCTCAATAATAGATGAAGGTTCGAAGACGCCGCGCGACGATGATAGGCTCAGTTGTGAGAAGAACAAGGGCTTGAAAGGAGAGAGTCGTGTTTGGGGAATTGATGAGAGTGTGATGCTACGGCGACGTAAATACCCTCCATTCGTGCATGGGTGTGCGCGGTCGATTTTAGGTAGCGTGGGCATGCAGAGAAATAGGTAGTTAGCCTAATCATAGACCTGCAATCTTGTAGATGCACCGTAGACTAGTCTTATGTCCGTTTGACAATAATTATTGGCCGACTTTTATTGGCTCGCACCATAAAACTAGAAACCAAAACGAAACAATTATAAACATAAGGATGCTGCCCTCAATTCAAATGGCTTCCTTAACTCGACATTAAACAGCGCTGCGCAACAACATGCCAATAAGTTACTAACCCATGTCATCGTGTACGATATAGGCTACCCTCTAGGACCTTCGACTAACTTGTAATAGAGACTATTCTGAAATTGAAGTCGATAGAGCTACAAAAAATCCGGTGAGAATTAGCCTACTCTGCATAATAGCGTTGTAATCAATTTCTTGTTTTCCATTCAGTCAAGGAGGTGCGTTGCGCTTTCCAAGCTCTCCTCTGGCGGAGATTCTGAATGGGTTGCGATCGCACATAGGCCCGCAGCAAAGAGGCTAAGGGGGATTACGGAAAAGCGCCTTCGGGACAAGAGAGAGAGAATAAAAGCCGGAACCATCTTGCGCGCGTGCGGCCAAGACGCGAGAAATATGTCAAATGGGAAAGCTTAAAACGCGATATACTCGAATATAATGCATGATAGCACATGGTGCCGTCTATCGAGTAATTAATTTATTGCTAATTGCCATCTTCTTTACCTGTCACTAGAGTCTATGTCGAAATTTGATGATAGAGTCGATTTTATACCTTTAGCGTGAGAAACAAAAGGCTATACTGTTATTAACTTCAACTTCTCTACTGCACTCCACCGTCATGGATGATTATTTGCAGAGCTGACGTAATTAAGCACCTTTGCCAAGGGTACACCTTTCAAGCTATTGGCTGAGATCTGAATGAATCAGCGGCTCATTATAATCTCTTGCTAAAGCCCATCTAGCAATGCACTAAGTTACGACAATTAGGCCATGCCATTATATGGCCTGCCAGTAATACGCTAGGCTCTTTGTTACGTACATGATTCAGATAAATGTTTATCGTTGTTTTATTTGACCAGTCCGGTCAATTTTCGTTCAGGCTACAACAAAATATGCTGCGGCAATGCGAATTTAAAAATAATATGACTCAAAAATGTGAACGATTGTTATAATGCACGCTATATACCGGTAATCCATTTGCGAATACAACGCACTGATGAATGCTATGATGGTTACACGATTTGAGCTTACTGTAGGCCTAAGCTTGTAAGGAACAACAAAGGTTCAAAACGACGATCAATAACATGACACTATTGCATATGCATAGGCTGTTAATTAGAATGTAGATCCTCCATACACTCTGTCCCACTGCATGCAGCGACCTATAAGATCATTTTCCCTTCATGTTGCAACTGAATTAAATTTCTAAATAGTACTTCGAACCATCAAAGAGTACGAGACAGTGATACAAGGCAGAATAGGCTACTGTTACGGCGTGGTAAGCGAAATTAATATATCGAGTAATATTACGACAATATTATGTAATCTTGTGCGAATTAGAATCGACACATACATTCATGCAATAGGGTTGATATGTAAAACAGTTTTATGAATAATTGTCTCCAATGCTTCACACGCTCCACCGCATTCATTCACTGATCCTTCACAACAAAAGCACCCCTTCGCTCAGCGAATGTGCATCTGCACAAACTTCTCTTTGCTCTCGAACAGCTCCCCCCACCCGCCCCCTCCACAATCCGCCTTGCCCCCTGCTCCCCCAGCGCCCCCCTTTCCCGGGGGGCCCTGCGTGCCGCGAGGTGCGAGGCGAGGAGACCCCCCGACGAGTCGGGGAGACTTTCTGTTGCTCGGGCAGGGCGCGTTACCGCGGGGCGCAGCGCTCGACTCGGCGGCGGGCGACAGCTTGCGCTTTCTACACAAAGTAACAGCGTCGCGAAGTCGTAAAGTCGCAAAATGCATTTTAACTAAAATATCCGACTAGGTGTTAAATAATTGCATCATTATTGCTTAAAAATAAGCTTATAATCGTAATTTATGCTTGTGGCCGAATGGTACGGCTAGTGTCGAGAATCGCATCAGATTTGAGTTCAAAAATGAAAGTACGCAGAACACGATTGACACAAGTGATAAATAAAAATGGAAGGAGGAACCTGGAGATCAGTTTCGCGTCGCCTTGACTCAGCGTCACTTGCCCGGAAGTGCGTGACGTCACGACGCGGCGCGCAGACACAACAGATGACGTCACCATGACGTTACTCTCAAGTAGCCTATCAGGACCCGCAGTACTTAGCGCGCGAGTTACGGCGCTTCAGACGCAGACTGAGGTCGTTGAAGCCCTGTATGGCGTGTAGCTCGTGATGACGGGTGTCCTGGCTCGACCTGATCGACCACTCCGGGCGCATTTACACAACGGGCGGGCCTGCAGCAGCACAAAAGCAAGGCACACGAATCACTTGACGTACGTTTAACCTTTCCATCGAGTTTTATGCCTAATGCAATAAAAATGCTAGGCCTATAGGAGGATGCTAAGAAAATAGGCTAATTGCCTCTAATCGCCTGTATTGCCATATGTGTATAAAGGTAGTCATAGGCCTGCTCGGTTTTATTGTTTCATTTGAGGCCTATTTGAGTTATCATTGCATTTGTCAAACCTTTAGGAAACTTCGAATCCTTCTGCTTCAGAGTGCGCCCAGCACTGGTGAACTCTGCTGTTGCGCGCCAGACTGCGGTGCCGAACACTGAATGAGGAGCTGCATCAAAGACAAAGAGTTTTTGTGGATCTTCATTCGAGCCGGATGGCTAGGCTATAGCCTCTCAGCTACTAAGTGTAGCCCTCAGCCCCGCAGACCGCGTGGCTGGGCTGTTTGGTCGTTGAAACCATTATTCATCACAATTCTTATATTTTGTTGCAGAACTGTTAGGCCTTGATAAACATTGAACAGTGCTGTAAACTATGGAACAGTACTGTTGAGCCCTGATAGCCTATTTAGTTCAAAGTGTGACCCGCAGGCTACAGTTGACCCTAATCTACATGACATTGTATCTGACATCAGACTGCAAGGGCGCATAGATCTGCGCAATGTTTGACGGGCCAAGGCGGGATTCGGCCAGTGCGACCGTGGGGGCTTGAGAAGTTGAGACCTATTTTGGCCTGGCCCATCTTGCAGCCTAAGATGTTGGCGATGGAGGCCTATGCCTTCACCATAGGGCTATCAGTAGCCTACTTTCATGCATTATCAAATTAGGACAGAAACCCAAAGTAGGCTATTTGAGAAAGTGGTCTATAAGACTATAACCCACTGAAGAGGCCTGAGCCGATAGCCTATATAGACGTGGGCCTTTAAAGTTTAATGCTGTCACAGACAGATGTGGTTTCATAGTCCATGCTATCACGTGATTGCATGCAGGCTGCAGGCCTGATCTATGCCAACAATAAATAATAGTGTTCTGTTTAAGCTTCGTTTTTAACCAAAGAGTAAAGGGTTAGCGTAGCCCGGAGATTCAATGCTGCCTATTGTTCCTGATAGTAATTAAAGTAGTATCAATTTATACCTTTCAACCAACACTGGTTCGTGACATAATCTTAGTAATTATAACTAGAAACTCCATAACTCAGCTGGTTCGCGATATTTACGTGTATTAGCCGTAACTCTATGAAGACAATGCCAAAATAACCGATTTCTGAAAACACTATAGCCTTTGCAGGACTGTGTGTAGAACCTAATACTTCCAGGTGTAAAACTATTAGGCCTATTCATTGCCTTATAATTTAGGCCCTATAAGAGTTACCAATTAATCTTGTTGGAGTTTGTGGTAAACGATTTGGCGTCATTAACGCCGCGACGCCAACTTATCTATTATCGAGTCAGCTCTCCTAGTCTACATTCCGTATCGGTATAGCTCAACTATTTTTTCTCTTTAGGCTTTGCGTAGGCCTACTTGCCACAAATTGTTTGGATTCGATTTAATGCCTCAAAATTATAAAATACAATTTTTATATTATATTTTAGTAGGCCTACCACAAAATATTTTATTGTGATTGCGATCTCTTTTAAAATGAAAAACGCTCTAAACAGATTCATATTTTGGAAATGCGTAATACTGTAAAATTCAAATAAGTAAACAAAGAAAATAAAACGCTTCCTCTTCTGAAGATTAATATTTAAATTATTAATTTGCGGTCTGTAACATGAAACGATGAGTAAAATTTGGATATAGCCGCGGGGTAACGAAATTCATTTTGCCATTTCGTAATTTTTTTAGCACATTGTTACCGTTTGAACCGCAAGCAAATGTCCTCTCATTCTTGATTGGCAGATACATTTTTGCGGTTAGAAGAGCCTAATACTAGAGCACATAAAAATTGTGTCAAGCCACCACTATGCAACCAATAAATGCGTGCAAACTGTCCAAGGTCAAAGTGTTCGTAAGCCGCATTGCTTATAAAGAAGTCTGCGCGTAGACAACGCGAATTTCTGACCTTCAGCTTGACAAAAGCACGCTGCATAAAAGAAAAAACACGTGAAATCACGACGTACCGGCTCCTAACTTCCTAATCCTAAACTTTGTATTTCTCATCGAGTAATTATATTATTACGATCGCCAGAATGCTGTCCGCGTCGCTCAAGTTTTCGGCCGGCTGTCTCAAGCGGGGGCTTGAAGTCGCCAACATGCGCCTCTACGGCAACTTGGCCGGCAAGGTAGGCTCAGCTTATGCAATCCGGTGTAATTAGGCTGTTGGCCCTCGGTGACCACTTTCTGCCCGCTACTTTGAGAGCCACGGTTTAAACATGCTAGGGTAAAGTCTCGTAGAGTAACAGATTCATTTGGTGAGTTTGGATCATCGATGCCGTGGCAATACGAGTAAGTTCTTAGTTGATGCCCATCCTCCCAGTGATTGATTGCTTATAAGTTGGCCTAATAGTGAAAATTCGCGCTACATTCGTTCTTCGGAAGATATTTGATCAATAAACTAGTTAGTATTTCTCAAGACTTTGTAGCCAGATCTTGTTCACTATTATTATAAAAATTATCTGAAAGTGTCATTGAATTGCATCATAACAATGTCGTGCACTCTAATGGAAATTTTCTACAAACTGACTTAATTTAGTATATTGTTGTAGGGTCCTGCGCCGAAATCGCAGCTGCTAATCAACCGTCGATTTGCGTACGTATCGTTTAATAATTTTCTGGTCAGTTTGTGTTATGTTCCTTCCAGTGGTCATTCATAGTTGCAGATTGCATCATCACTGTGCTATATAATTCTGAATCATTCATGCCACACTGTCATAAACATGTTTGTGATAGCGTGACATGCCAAAACATTCAAAGTGCCGAATCACTTTCAAGATTATCTGGATATATTGAATGTTTTTGTCTTTATAGCATACAAGTTTTACCCTAGTAGTTTACTGTCGACAGGTCGGACAAGGTCAAGGGTCATGTGATCGGCATCGACCTTGGCACTACCAACTCCTGTGTGGCGGTGATGGAGGGGAAGGCCGCGAGAGTTCTGGAGAATTCCGAGGGTGCTCGCACTACCCCGTCAGTGGTCGCGTTCACGGCCGACGGGGAACGCCTCGTCGGCACCTCAGCGCGCCGACAGGCCGTTACGAACTCACAGAACACTATCGCGGCTACCAAGCGCCTCATTGGTCGCAAGTTTGATGACCCCGAGGTCAAGAAGGACATGTAGGTCAAAGTTTAATTTGTACGTGTCATGTGTTGTGTTTGTTTAGGAAAATAAATCTTAAATCTGTTGGAGCTGGATAGGATGTAGATGATCGGATTAAGTGTAATATGGTGATGTTATTCATACATGATGTGAAATAGTGAGGTCTAATTGTTCATTGTGATTATTGATGTTGAGCAGTTTGTTGATTCATCTGATGCTTATCTATTTTTCTATTTGATTCATATGCGATTCATATACATTCTATTGTTACTGTTTCTTCAAGTATAGCCACAATGACACTGATCTTGTATACGCATTCCAATAGAAATTAGCGTAAGCATGTTTTAATTGAAAGATCACTCTTGCATTCATTGCCGTTAGCCTTGCTTAGTTTGGTGTGTTGTATAGCTGGCTGTGCTGGTGTATTGTATTGCAAGCTGTGCGTGCGTGGTGTGTGCAGGAAGAATCTGTCATACAAGCTGACTCGCGCGTCCAATGGAGACGCGTGGGTGGAGGCGCACAGCAAGGTCTATTCGCCGAGTCAGATCGGAGCCTTCGTCCTCATGAAGATGAAGGAGACCGCCGGTAAGATTCCACTCCGGTCGCGCGCTCTTTTTAACGCGTATTTTTGCGCGATCTTTATACATCTGGTCACTCTTGGACATCGATGATTTAGGTATCTTTTTGGCGCGTATTTTTTATATCGGACGCTGCGCATTATTCCGGTAAGTAGCTATGTAATACCGAGAACAGTGCTGGATGAGCCGGGTTGTATTTTAATGTGTAAGAAGAAGCCACACCGAAAATATGATGACAATCTAACAGTCACAAGTAATGCGGTTAGATATGCTGATCAATATGCTGATCAATATGCTATTTTTCGATATAGTACCTTCGCTTATACGACTTCAATTTTAGATTGTCATTGAATGAACCCAATGCCATTAAAATTTGTGCAGCTTTTGATTTAGTTTATGCTGATGTCGTTGATGCATCGTTGGTGCAGAGAGTTACCTCGGTACGTCGGTGAAGAACGCTGTCGTAACGGTCCCGGCGTATTTCAACGACGCGCAGAGACAGGTGAGCACTGCTGCCATCTGTCTCATTGGTATTACAAGCTGCCTAGTGTATGCTATAGTATAGGCGCATGCTCCAAATCTTTTAACGAAACAGAAACATCGCGTTTCATAGGATTTTTATTTGTGGGCAAATTGATCAGTGTAGCTGTTCTGTTCGCTTCAATGCTCAATATACCCTGAAGTCTTGTAGTACAATTTTGTTCGAGGCGCAGTTGGATGTTCTGAAATATCTCTGATTAATGTGTGATATTTGTGTAGGATGTTTGATACATGAGTATGATAGCGGTGTGGTTGTTGGTGGGCGCATCCAGGCTACAAAGGATGCCGGGCAGATCGCTGGACTCAATGTGCTGCGAGTGATCAATGAGCCGACAGCCGCTGCCCTCGCGTACGGCATGGACAAGTCTGAGGATAAAGTGTACGGTGTCGACCTTTGTTCTCTTCAAGCTATTGTACTGTCACTTTTATTTAGATGTTTAATAATTGGACAATAGTCATTCAAATTATATTTTTTATGTTTCTTGTTTATAATATTTTTGGTTCTCTAGTTTGTATAGTGACGCAGCAATTTTTGGGGGTAATATGAAGTCATATTCTACAGTGAGCTATATATCCCCATACAGTGTCTTAAACTCCAAATACCGGTACAAAAAAATTTAGACGTCACTCTGGAGAACATCCAGAAAGTCAGTCAATGGATTAAATTTTTATGATTGAAATTTGGTGACGAAATTCAAGATTTACAGAAATATTTTCAATTATTTGTGCGCTTGTGCAGGATCGCCGTGTACGATCTGGGGGGTGGGACGTTTGATATTTCGATCCTTGAGATCCAGAAGGGGGTCTTTGAGGTGAAGTCGACCAATGGGGACACTCTGCTGGGTGGGGAGGACTTTGACACTCTTCTTTTATCTCACCTCGTCGACCAGTTCAAGAAGGAGGCAAGTCTACATACGCCTATTTTCCTATAATTGTGTTCAATATAGGTTTCTCTTATTGAAAAAAATTAAAACATTATACCATGTGAAAAATGATGTAAGACCGTACTTTCTTTCATGAACGCTAGGGGAAAAAATGCTGTTTATATTTATTCATGGCTCATTCTGTTTCATATCTATGTTACAGTTCTATTTTGCTGGCATAAATCTTTTTCATAGGCAGTGGTGGTTTTTGGAGTCAATAGTGTGTAGTATAAACTCTCAAAGCCACCACCGCCTATGAAAGAGATATTGAGCTGTGTGCTGCGTGCGTTGTGCAGCAAGGGGTCGACCTGACGAAGGACAAGATGGCGATGCAGCGCCTGAGGGAGGCCGCCGAGAAAGCCAAGATTGAGCTCTCCTCCTCCGTCCAAACAGACATCAACCTGCCCTACCTCACGATGGACCAGTCCGGGCCCAGACACATGAGCCTCAAACTGACGCGTGCAAAGTTTGAGAGTCTTGTCGACGACCTCATCCGGCGCACCGTGGGACCGTGTCAGAAGGCGATGAAGGACGCGGGGGTGACCAAGAACGACATTGGAGAGGTGCTGCTTGTCGGCGGCATGACGCGCATGCCCAAGGTGAGAGGGAACGTGTTTGTTTGTCCGCTTTTTTGCTCGTTATTTCACTTGTTTTTCGTGTTTTGGTGGAAAGGAGTGCCTTTATTTGCACGCTTTTCCACTTGTTATTTTGCATATTTTGCATGTGCTGCTATTCCACTTCGTCTTGGTATTGAGCAGCTTGCAGTTTGATAGTTGCTCATGATGAGGGGAGATGCTGGTCTTTGAATGCTGAAACTTGATCAATTTGTTCTGGCGTCGCACGGTCATCAATTTTTAATTTTTAAAAACCAAGGAAAAAACCAAGGACCCACTTTTGCAAATCATTTTCTGATGCAGCTCTTGTGAATTTTGATGGCATTTCGTTTACAGTTACTGTTGAGCAACTGTACAAATGACTGACCAAAACTGCAGTTTGAAACCGT
The DNA here is from genome assembly GCA_034695025.1 of Chamaedrilus cognettii. Lineage (NCBI taxonomy): Eukaryota > Metazoa > Annelida > Clitellata > Enchytraeida > Enchytraeidae > Chamaedrilus > Chamaedrilus cognettii. The sequence goes on from JAQIWG010000452.1 coordinate 24,008, forward strand.
GTAAGAGAGCTAAAAAGATGATGTCATTTCACGGTTTCAAGGACGGTGTTTGTATGTTGTCAGGTCCAGGCCACGGTGCAGGAGTTGTTTGGTCGAGTGCCCAGCAAGTCTGTCAACCCCGACGAGGCGGTTGCCATTGGCGCTGCCGTCCAGGTATTGTGCTGTGCCCTTAAACTTACGCGTCTTCGCAATCGTTCAAGTGAACGTCTGCGACTCAAAGTTGCGATTATGAAGAACTGCGACATATATTGCAGACGTCCAACCTGTGGTAGCGTGGAAAATGGATGGGAAAAATGGAAACGATGATGATGTATGCTCTGAAAGTATGCTTATTTTAAAAGTACATGCAATGTGTCTGTGATCGTTTGAGTAATGAATGTGGTTTTATGTTCATGCGCATTGATAGTGAGATTGCTGACAGGCTGGTGTGTTGGCTGGAGACGTGACGGACGTGCTGCTCCTAGACGTGACGCCACTGTCGCTTGGCATCGAGACCCTCGGAGGCATCTTTACCAAACTGATCAACCGCAACACGACCATCCCCACCAAGAAGAGTCAGGTATGTGGGAATCAGTGCGGGCCCTATTTATAAAGTTTGAGACTGGACAGAACAAACTAACTGAACAGATGGGGATCGGATTTTGTTTACAAAGGAACACACCCGCTATTTAAAATGAGAAAATCTTAGGAAATATTGGCGAATTAGGGCCCTGGTAACCTGGAACTCAATTTGTTTTAGAATAATCTTAGCCAATTGTAAGGGAACACTCATTAAGCAAACTTGTGTTGCTGCTCTCCAGCCAATCTGCTGAGTTTTCTGAGAGACACCCCTGAAACTGACATACGGCTGCACTGGTGAAAAGAAGTCTTGATCCTGTTCTTGAAATGAAGTAGTCTTGTTGCAGTTCTTGAAATGAACAAGCCTGGAAATGAACAAGTCTTATTTCTGTTCTTGCTGCAGGTGTTCTCGACGGCTGCTGATGGTCAGACTCAAGTAGAGATCAAGGTGCACCAGGGCGAGCGAGAGATGGCGCGCGACAACAAGCTGCTCGGCCAGTTTCAACTGGTTCGTACCGGTTCTGTAGCTGGTTCAATTGATTTGTATCAATTCTAAGGCATTTCCAACTTATTGTTATTCGTGCCGTCTATAATTATTTTGATGCAAATTTACATTTTTTTTTGTGAATATCATGACTTGGGTAAAATTTTTACATTTTGTCTTTCGTTACTTTTCTGCTTGTTTTATATACCTGATGTTTATATACGTACAATGTATTTTGTCATTGCCAGGGTATTCAGAAAGGCTTCAGTGCAGCAAGTGCTAGTGTGGAACTTAGATCGATGCAGTTTCTATGCTAAAAACTTTGCTGTATGATATTGTATTTTAATGAATTATTTATTTTAAAAATTTGTTAATTATGTTACAAAATAATTTTGTACACAGCACTCGGCTGTGTGACTTGTTACCATAAACCGTATCTGTGTTCCTTCGGTTTGTTATGATATAGTCTGTGTCACTTCGGTTTGTTATGCTATAGTCTGTGTCACTTAGGTTGGCATTCCTCCGATGGCACGGGGCGTGCCACAGATCGAGGTGTCGTTTGACATCGATGCCAACGGCATCGTCAACGTGTCGGCGCGTGACAAGGGAACCGGGAAGGAGCAACAGAGTAAGAAACTCCTGATTATGGGAATATTTATTGCATAATTAATGTATATTGAGTTTAGGGATCGTGTGTAGTATTACAGTGAGTATTATAGTTGGGACCAGGGCCTCGATGTGGTTAGAAATTAATGCATAAATTATTGTTCAATTATTGCTGAGCAGCAGCTGTGATACGTAACAGCTGTGTGCAGTGCTGAGCAGTCGAAGAGATAGATTTAATTCTCTTAGTCATCATTCGGTCATGATAGTGAGGTTATGAGTAGTTTGGTGGGTGGTACAGTTGTGATCCAGTCGTCGGGCGGCCTCAGCAAGGACGAGATAGAGAACATGGTGCGCAATGCAGAGAAGCACGCCGAGGAGGACCGCAAGAAAAAGGTTAGACACCCGTGCAGTGTGATTTAAAGTCAATTTGTTAATATTTGTATTCATTTATATTTGTGAATTATTTTCTACCGTATTAGTTATTTTGTCATGGTTCTTTTTACTCCTTTATTGCGCTGAATTGTCTCAGTGTGTCGGTGATGAAGTGATGAGACGTGGTGAAATTTCTGGCTCTCTGCTAATCATGCAGACTTTGAGGGTAATTTTTGAATCAAATACGAAGCAAGATTGCGGTTTAGATTGCTTGATTCTAAATTACTGCGTTCTATAGTGTCGAGCTTGGATTTTGTAAAAGGATTGAAAGCGTAGTTGTGGTGATGTTGCGGGAAGTGTAGGGTGGTTGTGGTGGTGTTGCAGATGTTGTAGAGCTGTGTTGTGGTGGTGTTGCAGGAAGTGTTGCAGGTGTTGTAGAGTGGTTGTGGTGGTGTTACAGGAAGTGGTGGAGGTGGTGAACTCTGCAGAGAGCATCATCCACGACACGGAGAGCAAGCTCGACGAGTTCAAGGCGCAGCTGCCCGCTGACGAGGTGATCACTCTTTATTGCGGGGCAATATGCTTCTAACAGCACACCGTCACGTATGTAGGGCCATTGCATGAGTGCACTTTCAATGGTTTAGTCAGAATGCCCAGGTTTAAGTTGAGCAGGTAAGCATAAAAATCAACTTCCGTGGCGTAGGCATAAGCAGTTTTAAGGGGCTTAGCAGTTGCATTGTTCCTTTTTGAAAAGAAGCAGGCGTAATGATACGCGTGTTTTGTCAGAGGCAAATGTAACTCCGAGAATGCGCGTGAAAACAGTGATGTTGCTGCAGATGACCGAGTTGAAGGAGGAGATGTTTAGTTGGTGTATCTTGTATTGAGTTGTAGTATCCTGTTGTTGAGCCCTGATGCCCTGATATCTTGTGGTTCTGCAGACGACCAAGTTGAAGAAGGAGACGTTTAGCTACAGTATCCCGTTCAGCCCTGATGTCTTGTGTTGCTGCAGACGGCCAAGTTGAAGGAGGAGATGGAGAAGGTGCGCGCGCTGCTCGCCAACAAGGACTCGGAGACCCCCGAAGTCATCAAGAAGGCGACCTCTGACCTCCAACAGGCCTCACTCAAGCTCTTTGAAATAGCCTACAGAAAGGTTTGCACGATGTGGCTGGTGGCGAAAACGTACTTGGGATAACGTTGTTTATGGAGGGAATGAATTGCGTACTGCATTGTAATTTGCTGCCAAAGGACAGAAAAACAAAACAAAAAGTAAATTGTCTGAGCTAGTGCTATCTATACTGCGCTGTTTATTGGAAATGCTGACTATTATGGTCCATTGGCCTGAGAGGTTGGCCTTTTCGTGGCCAAAATTGGCAATTGGCCTTTGGCAATTGGCATTATCCTTTTTGTGTTCAATGCATTATGGCTCTTTGTTTTACGGGCTTTATATTTCTTTGAACGAATGAGGTTATTTACTATTTTCAAAATGCATATATGTTTATTATTTAGCAAATTATAGCTTAAGTGATTTTGTTCAATTAAGTCTCTGCTGTTCCTCAGATGGCGTCTGAGAGGGAAGGAAAACAGGAGTCTTCCTCGACATCCTCGACATCGACAGAGGAGGGAGATACAGACAAGGGGAAGAAGGAAGAGAAGAACTAGACAAGAACAAGGAGAAGTACTAAACTGTCTCCAGTCACCTTCACCTGCGATGTCTTCAGCAAGCTTTTGAAAGCTTCTGGCTTCGGAAGCTTTCAATACTTGCTGAGCGGCAGACGTTTGTCATTGAACATCCCTGCTTGTACGATACTTGTCTTAGTTGGAAGCTTTTTATACGAGATCATGGAACAGGTGCTGATCTTTGTGAAGGGATATTTGCGCTGCTGCGAGTTTAGGGAAACGGATGGGTGTCGTGGAACTTTGTACCCTTTTGACTTTGTGGACTTGCTGAGCTGTATGCCCCCGACAGTACGGATAGCATGGAAAACATTTTAAATATGTAATTATTTCGTTGGTTTGCTGTCATGGTGTGACTGTGTTTGAGATATATGAATGTGCCAGTTATTTGTTCATGTACCAAATTTGCTTCGTTTGTATTCTTTTTATCTGCATTGCACTATGCAGAATTTGTGCAGAGTTTACTGTGCTATGCAGGACTTGTGCAGAGTTTACTGCACTATGCAGGACTTGTGCGAAGTTTACTGCGCTATGCAGGACTTGTGCTAAGTTTACTGCGATGCGCAAGATTTGCACAAAGTTTACTGTATGCTTGCTGCAGTAGACGTTGCCTGGTGCATTCCGATTTTAGGCAGTTTTCGCTGCGATGATTAATGCGTGCATATCGGTACACTCGTTGGTATGGACAGGTGTGGTTAGATAGATAACAAAAATAACATTGTTTTAATCTGAGAAGGCTAATTTCAATCAATAACCAGATTTGTGTTATGTTTCTAACATTTAGAATTGGTCTTAATTAATAATCATACAGCATTTATGTAAAGTGCAGTTTAGAACACCTAAACGACACTTGATTAATGCAGCATAACAATAATTCTTATTTGTTAGATTTGAAAACGCTACATTCTAAACTTTTGATGCGAATTAATTTAAGTATTCGTTGTTGCTTGTATAAAATGTTATGATAAATAAAAACATTGCACTGTAACAAAACTATTATTAGTTTTAAATAAAAACGTTGCACTGAATCAAATAACTATTTAACCTCAAAATTCCGTCCTTCTTGCCCTCTTCTTACCTCCTCATCCAACTCTGACATCCTGGAGCGATAGGCTTACAGCCCCAGAGGCCCCTGCGGAGCCCACTCATCACCGCACAGGCCCCTGCGGGAGTCTGCGGGACTCTCTTACCGCTCGCAGAGGCCCCTGCGGGACCCACTGACCACCGTAGAGGCCCCTGCGGGGCATACATGTAGTAGGCCTACTGCCTATTATAGCCTTCATTTGTAGGCCTACCTACTGCAGTGTAGGCTACAGCAGCGCAGTGCTGTAGCCTACAGTAGATTGCGTGCCTCTCTTGTAATCAATATCTGTCGTTGAAAAAGAAGAAGCGCAAATTGTATTATTACTTTGCCGCCATGTTTGCCACGAAAAGAACGCAAACAAGAACTGGGGGTAAGGAACAAACTATATTATAAAGTCAATGGGAACAAAGGAAGGAAGGAAGGAAAGTGTGACAATTAAGTATTTTGGTAGCCGCAGCGACGGCGCATTTCTTCTTTTTTAAGTCGGGACCAATACTATTATATGATAATAGTTTCGTAATAATAAAACAATATTGTATCACAAATTGTGCGCAGTTCTGATCATCATTAATCTTCAAATGCTTGAACTACTAATCTCTGCAGGCACTAACATTATTTTCACAGCGTAAATGTAGAGGTGTCAACCGTTTGTATAAAAGGAGAGTGCTTATTACCTTGGGCCGTTTACAGATTTGGACAGTTTTCTGACATGTACCCTAGTTACGAAAAGTAGCCTACGATATACTGACGATAATAGCCTAATCTCATTGAATGGATAACTTTATTGGACGTGGGCTAATTTAAATGAAAGACTCTTGAATCAAGACCTTGACGGCCGTGTTACGACTAATAGCTAATAGGGGAACAACGAGCTTTCACACGTATGTGAACATAGTAACCATAACACGGCAACTTTGGACTTTCAGGATATCCCTCACAGACTGGGGCTAAAAGAGAATCGGTGTGCAGCCCAGCCCGCTGTTGTAAGAGAAAAGTGGTACGCCATTGTAGCCCAACCCGCTGTTGTTATATACATTACATGTAAGTCTGTATGGCTACAAGAGAGGAGTGGTGCGCTCTTGCCGCCCAGCCCGCTGCTGCTCTAAGTCTGTCGGGTTCACTCAGGCACACGACGCGTCACGGCCCGCAGCAGTGGCCGGGGAGGCAGGGCAGGCCCGCGACGTCGCCCGAAAACCTTTCTCACCGCGACCGTAACTTTTCGCTAATGGGCCAGCTCTCTGAGACACGGCTAGAGGGGTCTACAGCGGCAACTAGCTACATTCTCTTCGGGGAGTCAGTGGTCTCGGGGAGGCGAGAACAAACATCACTGAGCTTGTTGAGGTTGTGATACTGTCTAAATTTGGGGAGACAGTATGGGCAGCCTACCTCACACAGAATGAATAATGCACTCTTACTCGGCTGAAGTTGCTGAAATTATAGGCTTAAGTGAGAACAAACAACGACAAGCCTTCATATCAGTGTAGCCTAAGTTACAACAGTGATGAACTGGTGATTTTAAGCGATTCGGAATGCCATAGGCCTACTGTGCATTCCCAACACCTGAATGTGAAACTAGCCCAGCACAGACCATTAGGGTATTCCGTGTAGCCTAATTTCGACTGTGCAAGGTCAACAAGGCTTCCGATTGGTTGACCGATTCCTTCATCCTGTAGGCTAGATTTCTTCAAATCCCTCTCCCATCAGAGAGCCCGAAAGATGGCAAAACATTTTATCCCAGCCGTCCAAACAATCCGTCACAATCACGTCGTGATACTGATTTGCGATTTCCGGGCATTTCCCCTCCGCGGGGAGAGCAGATGCTAGATTAAGCAGTCAGCGGGGCGTCTGTAATCGAGACTAACGACCGGTGACAACTCGCTACTTAGCCGCTCGACGGCGCCAGTTACGCGGCGTCTTAGCGCGCATCAGCGCTAACACAGATTAATGGCGATAATCCTTCAGCGGGGAAGCGGTTATTAGTTAGGCCGCTGTGTCCCTCCTCAGGGTCCGGGCATCCGGTACAAGTCCCGCGAGCGTCGGAGATAAACGTCGTGTGTTCGTGCAGCGAGGACGGTATTAAAGTCGGTTAGCTCAGGCGGATTGCAAGTTGCAACGTCATTATTACATTAGCCGGTGTGCCTCACTGCAGGTGTCGAGATTTTGAATGAAAGTAATTTGAGCTGCCCGCGTTGGTTTATGAGACAAATGACCTGCGTCGCAAAGTATGGCATTGCGAAGGTATCGAGCAGTAGTGTGTACAGTAGTGAAACTACGCTTGGATAGAATTTTGAGATAAGCGTGTGCTTGTGCTTTCTTGCTCGATAAACTAGACGGAAGCACAGTACCCGTGCATAAACGGCGTGCGCGCAGGCCCCCACGAGTAGATAAACAAGAGTTTTGAAATTTACTGCAGGATTTACCCAATTTGGAAAGATTACGCAAATATCTACAACATGAACACATGACACATTTTCTGTGATAAAGAAAAAAAAAAAATGAATAAAAATCTGGGGGGGCTCCAGGATGTACAGTGAATTTTATACAAATCCAAGCGAAACTATATAATCAGGGCTTACTGCGCATGTTCCCTAAAAAAATGTCAAAATCCGTTTAGTGGCCGCTGAGTTATTGTGGCGCACAGGTTATGACCCCCCTACTTTTATAAAAACTGATCGCCCATCTCATGTATCAATATTTTGTTAAAACATGTACAGGGCGATTTTGAGCCCCGACCAAGTGCACACAACAGTGGAAAATCTTGCAAATCAGACTGATAATAAAAAAAGTTATCTCGGTTTTTTTAGAAGTGCATGATATGGCCCCCCCCCAGGCCCCCTTAATATTTCGAAATGAATTGTTCAGCCGAAAACGCTTTTCCCAATGGCATAAATGTTTTCCCCCTGGTTTCATAATTGTAACGCTCAAGGTTGTTACCCACGATGACGTAAAAATTAGAAAAAAAATCAAAATCTGGAGGGGGGGCTCCCGGGGGCACCGTTCATTTTTTCCAAATCCAAGCGAACCTGTATAATCCGGGCTTAGTCCGCATGTTCCCTGAAAAAATGGTCAAAATCCGTTCGGTGGTGGCTGAGTTATTGTAACGCAATGGTTTTGGCTCCCCCAACTTTTATTAAAACCTTTCGTCGGATCTTATATATCAATATTTTGTTAAAACATGTATAGGGTGTTTTTTAGCAGGTAGTAAGTGGGACAATCTGGTGCAAACAGCGTGCAAATTGGACTGATAGTAAAAAAGTTATCGTGATTCATGCAAAAGTGTTCGCGGTGGCCCCCTGGACACCCCCACAATATTTGCAATGAAATTTTATCGCTGGAAACATTTTCATTAACGGGAAAAATGGTTTGATCCTATTCTAGACGTATAGGTCAGGAGGCTAGTCTCCGGGAATGCACCAAAGATCCGTCAGAAAAAAATCTGAAAAAAAAATAAAGGTTCGCCTATCGGCGCACGCCGTAAAAAGTTTGCTGCAGTTGGTTAAATCATAACGTTAGCTCGTCATCCCATGGGTTATAGGCCTACTCTAAGGTTATGGCTTGCCGGTTATAGCTTTTCACTCCGACGCTAGTTTGATTGTACTGACTAGTCCAAGTGGCAGAGCTAAGGATTGGCCCATGCCGCACACCATAGTTGCAGCGCCACGACACTCCCAGGAGCGTACGTCAGTCAAAGCGCCAGCAGGCTACGCCTAGGGCTTGCTACCACAACATTCGTGGATAGGCTGCAGAGGCCCGCTTAGCATTGTAGTCTAGGGTAGGCCGATGTTACGCCGATGTTATGCCGCTGTTAATAAATTGTTGCCATAACGGAAGGATGTTTCGAGCGTAAATTTACCGAATCCTAATCAAGCGAACAGGCGCGTGAATCCTCCACGAACTAGTATTATTAGCTAATGACTCTTGAAGTGTAGTTTAGCCGCCGTGAAGTAGTATACTTATAGTGTAGTAGCCTACATGTAACTGTCGACTTATTACGGCGTGCGGCTATAGGCGAACGCCGTATTGTTTCGGCCCGGTACCTTTATTTGTTTTTTTCTTTATTTATTATTATTATTTTTTTCATACGGATTTGGCGCATTCCCGGAGACTCGCCTCCTGACCTATAAGTTTAGAATAAAGATCAAAACATTTTTGTCAACGAGAATGTTTCCAGCGAAAAAATGTCATTGTAGACATTGTGGGGATGCCCGGGGGGCCACCGGGCGCACTTTTTCATGAATCGCAATAACTTTTTTTATTATCAGTCCGATTTGCACGCCTTTTGCACCAGATTGTTCCTCTTACTACTTACTAAAAGACTACCTAACCCTAGCCCTATTCATATCAAAAAAATATTGATATCTAAGATGGACGAACGGTTTTTATAAAAGTTGGGGGGGGGGGGCCAAAACCATTGCGTTACAATAACTCAGCCACGACTGAACAGATTTTGATCATTTTTTCAGGGAGCATGCGGACTACGTCCGGATTATACAGTTTCGCTTGGATTTTGAATAATATGAACGGTGCCCCAGGGAGCCCCCCCCAGGTTTTTTTTATAGGGAAATGGGCACTAAGCCCTGAGTATATAGTTTCGCTTGGATTTGTATCAAATTAACTGTGCCCCCTGAACCCCCCCCCAGATTATTTTGTTTTCATTTTTTCTTTATCGCAGAAATGTGTTCTGTGTTCGTGTTTTAGACGTTCGCCTAACCGTTCGCCGATCTTTTCAAAATGGGTAAATCCTGCATTAAATTTCAAGACGCGTGTTTGTCTACGCGTGGAGGGCTGCGCGCACGCCGTTTATGCACGGTACTGTGCTTCCGTCTAGTTCTTTAACGCTTCGTGCCCGTTTCTGAAAACAACGACACTCGCCGGACTGGATACATACTGAATGGGCCTACATTAATGATAATCTCATCTTCACGCGAGAATGCAGGTAGGACAACATCTGAGACGGTTAATATTTCAGCTAGATTATTATATTAGTGTTTTGTTTTTAAAGTTTTGTAGCAATTTTTACTTCAACTCATACGTTCAATCTATGGTAAGGGGTCGTCCATTTATTACGTTACCACTGGGGGGGGGGGGGGGGCGGGTGGTCGGAGG
>JAQIWG010000453.1:0-33884 GCA_034695025.1 Chamaedrilus cognettii
AGGGTGTAAAAAGTACAAATCACGCCAGATACAAAAAAGGCTAAAACCACAGGTCCATAAGGGACACTATATATGGCTATCAACTTCACGCTTAAACAATTGCGTTGACTCAACTTAGCTAATTTTAGTGGCTGGAATCATTGCACGTCACAGCTTACCAGTTACAAACATATTGGTGCGGAGTAGCCTCTGTGATATTTTCGTTAACTGAAACTGAAACTGAATAGCACTATTTTGAGAAGTTAAATATCACTGGGAGCATTGAGCGTAGGCCTACTGGTGGACAAACGCCATAAATGTTTAAACAAAGAGTGTACATTGCAACCAACGTAGGCGTACGACATGACCGTTGATAAAGATATATGTGTCAAGTCGGCACCTCAATAATGATTACATACAAACAACTAAGGAAGATTAATGACGATTCAGTTAGTGTATAACGTAAACAGCATTAAGCCTGATTGTTCTACAGTATATAATGTATAATATATATCAACGTGAGATAATAGAATGCACGTTAGACATAACATGAATCACCATCTGCCGATTTCTCCTCGCGACTTCCACTAGCATTGCTTGTTGTTGCTTAAGCACATTAAGCATCGTCATTTGTTTCACTGTTAGCCTGCTTAATTGAGCCTAAGATTCTGCCTCGTATTATAATAGCGCCAATGTCAACCTAGCCAACATCGTTCACTGCACACAGATCAACACACCTCGCGGTTGTGACATCGCACATCACGGTTGAAAACATAGATCTAAAACCATCGGCTACCAATTCTGTCTACACAGTCGTGTTTTTAAGTGCTACTTAGCTCGCAAGAACGGAAGATGGATGCGGCCGTAAGTGCGTCTTTTTACTCGCGGTATAAATGATGAAATGCGCTACCATCGCGTGATATCATCAAAGCAGCCGACCGTCGTTTTAGCGTAGCAACCGACGCTAAGGAGGGGAGATTAAAAAGAGATGATCTCCCGCGACGCGCGCTTATTCTGGCGTCATTAATTAACGACAGTGCCCATTCGTGCCCACCAGCACTCGTGGTCGTGCGATTCGCTTCGTCTGGGGCGTCGAGGAACATTATGTCCGACGCGTCTTCGGTTGGATCCACCCAGCCGCAAATACACGAAGGACGTTAATCGAGTTCGCAATGGCTCATAACTTCACGGAGCATTTTGAACGTCGGCCGTTCTTAAGAAGTAGGCCTAATACCGGTAGACTTTAATGGAAGAATCAACGGCAAAAATATATAAACACGACATTGTGAGAGTGGAGTTACTGTTTTTTTTTGTTTTTTTCTTCGTTTTTCATAAATTCTTCAATTTCAACAAAACTTCAATTTTCATAAATTCTCATCACAATGGTGAGAATTGCCCAACAAATGGAATTCTAAAGACTATTCTGAACGTTGCTCGTCTTAGTCGCGAATTGAACATAACACAGGTCTACAGGTACAATAAAAAACATATTAGGCACGAAAGCATAAGCCAAAAGAAAAAACTCTGCATCTTTCTCTGCTATTTATCATCATTAGAACCAATCCATCATTGTTTATTGAACACAATGTAGTTACTTGACGTCATTTTTCGCATACACTCTGTAGTAACCTACTCCGGGGTCATGTTTCATGCTCATCTACTCCTCCCTGCAGTCATATCCACCGTGCGTGCCAAACTTGTGCGCATCATTAGGGGGCCATCAACGCTCTGAAATACGGCCCCGCGTCAGTAAAGTCGAAGGTCGTCGAGTGCAGCGTCGTTTGGAATCAAAGCTCGTGACGTACACTTCGGAGAATAAAACCGGGTGTGGAGTGCGCTGCATTAAACCGTGAGCACGATGCGTGCTATATACAGGAGGATGGTATCACGGCAGGGCATGCGTCACGCGGGCCAGAGAAACCACCAACAATAGAGGTAAGGAATTGTAGCAGCAGTGGGAGTGCAGCGGCAGAAGAGATAACATACAAATGTTTCTTTCATCACGAAGGCAGATAGGTAACGGATAAATGAATATCGTGCCTACATTCGACGACATCAGGCGGACGGTCCCAGTACATCCACGTGAATCATAATGGGACAGATGAATAGTTCAGATACGATATTCAGCTACGCTGATCTCAGGTTGAAAATGGTGCACAACACAGACTTAATAAAAGATCTTTTATAAGGTATTTTGGTGTCAAAATGTCTTTAGTGTAGTGAAAACTTACTTAAACGCCAGATTTTTTATAATAAACTGATTCAAATTAGTTTTGCCACAGCGATCAAGATTTTTAAAAGAGTGACCGACATAAAACATCAAAGAGGCATTAAGTACATATGATAATACAATAGCACAAGCTAGACACGCTAGCATATAATAGAACACCAATTATTGAACATTATGGAGTGCAGCCAACTGCAGCGCGTACAATTTGTCAACTTGCTTACAATCCGAACACAATGGCTATCAAAATCTTGTAGATGCATCAACACCGATATTAACAAGAACACATTATAATGTACATTTTAACATTGGCTCTAAGCTACTTCGCAATCATTTACGATCATTTAAGCGTTTTTAACTTTAGTGGATGCTTCATTAAGATAATAAAGTTGTGAAAAATCAATTTAACGGAATTAACGAGTGAAATTTACTATACAATGATTATTAGTAAATTTTTGTTCCGTATATAATTATAAATAGGTATGCAAAACTTTCTAATTATAGGCCTGCCGATATTCACTAACGTTACAAGTTAAAGTTAGCTTTTAAGCTATTTAATCATACGTCGTAATTTAGGAACTTGCAATTCATTTGTATGCTCACTCAAACAACACAATGCCGCAGCGTGTTGATTCCCAGTGCAGCAGCAGTAAACATGACGAATTCACGTCACGTCCCACTGTCCAGTCGCGTCCAGCTAATATTCCAGTCACCACCTTAATCCCAATGTCCCAGTTTTATATGTCCCTGAGTCACCTTGTACTGCGGTCCGCTAATCTCGTAACAGCATGTCTCGGGCATAATTATATGCCTGACCGGAGTCATTGATCAATCGAACGGCTTTCTCACTTCGTCGCTGATCGTCCAGTTTGTAAAGGTGAAAATTAATTGAGATCTGTAACAGCCAACAGTTACTTGCTCCATTTTGTCACAGGGCCCGAAAAACAGCGATATAAGTGCATTCGATGCTCCATAATTTATTTTATGCTATTACGTCGAACTTCACTAAGAAGTAATATTTGCCCCGATCTGTAGGCTACTTAACCTATGGTCTACTGGAGTGCGTTCTAAGTGAGTTTCGCTCACTATCTGCAGGCCAGGTATATATTTTAGGCAATTAGAATGGTAACTGCAAATGTTTTATCTCCAACATCTGAAAAAAGTGATTTGATTTGATTCGATAAAAGTACATTATAGCGGCATCTCAAAATTAGATAGCAGTACTTTTCATAATGTTAACTTTTTCATGGAGGCAGGCTACAAAATCGAAGTTCACGAATTAAATGAAATGTTTAGCCTTTTTGACAAAATGAGATAGTAAACAAAAATGTTCACATAAACTATACAAATTAATTTCAAGGGCCTTCAAATAAAAATTAGTAAAACAACGCTCAGAAACCATTTCATAAAACCAGCTTCCCGTTATCCAGTAGTGCTCAGCCCTGATTTGTATTACCGAACTCCACCACTACATCAAAAATAATTGCGTTGTATACCCATCGAAGCTGAAACGTAAAAAACAGCGCAGAGGGGACAGAGAACGTCCTCGTCCGTTATCAATTATGGAAAAGCCTTCACTGTCAGGGGTTGTGGCAAGGGTGGTGAGGGGGGGAGGGCGAGAGGGGAAGAAGGGGGGGGGGGGGGTGGCAGAACTGTTCGGGAGCGGGTCGTGATGCATGTCGGGATTGGCTGCGAACTCAATTCTTCTGTTGTCGTCAGTCACAGCTGCAGCAACGGCTTGGAAAAATGAGAAAAGAGAAATGGCAGGGTGGGGTGAAGGGGTAGGCAATGGAGGAGCATGTGACTTTGCGAAGAGGGTGCGATGAGATATTAGAGCGGAGAAGTTTGAGTGGAAATAAGTTCCACTTAGAAAATGGACCGACCGGAGCTTTTAAAAGCAACGCTAACAAGCCTAATTGTTTTGTTGATAGTTTCGGACTCATCGAAAGGGGCGGTGGCGCAGTAGTAGAATGATTTGATAGTTATCCAGTGTTAATGTCAGAATTAAAACTACTGTAGGCATACGCTATTGCTTGTTGCAATATTACTAAAACAAGCGATTGAAAATATTTGGTCGATATGTCTACATGTATAGTTTCAGCATTACTGTCTGCTCATACAAGCGTCTCGTGCTCATACTCGTTGATCTTTTTCATTGTTCTTCATCCGGTTCTGAAGAAAGAGAAATAAATGAAAACTTCTCAAGACTCGATCAAAATGCCCCCTTTTCCCTACCTTCCCCGCCCTTCGGGCGAAATTTAAAGACGAAACTGCGCCGTTTTCAAATCTCCGGCTCAAGGCCAGTAAAGTAGATCTTACCGACTGTATGCCCTCAAATATCTGTTCCACCCCACACTTTTAAAATCCCGAACAATCTACTGCCCCCATCACTTATGCGGTCACTGTCAGCGGCCGTTACCGCATTGACGTACGGCCGTCGGGCGGGATGCAGTAATGAGGCGGCGCGGCCTCCGGACAGACAGCGAAATTGAATCCACACGAAGCGTTCATCTGTTTCTATTGTGGATTTTAGTACGACTGACTTTTGCTACGAAATTTTAAAACTCGTGGCGCAGCCATATAGCGTTTAAACTCACGCAGGGTTTTTCAGTCAGTTATTGTTGGGATCTTAATCCGAGGGCCTGACGTCATCTGATTCCGTTAGCGCTCTGAAAGCGCGGAGGATTTAATTAACGCTTCGTGATTGGTTTTCCGGGTCTTAATCTAGAATTAAAATTCCAACACTTGCTTGAAAAGCCCGATCATAGCGCTTTGTTCCGATCGTTCCAGGAACTACGGAATGTCGTTAAACAGAGAAACGTCAAGCAAGACGCCAGGTGTTTGTGAACTTTGAAAGAGCCACGCAAGAGCGAGCAGATTCAATATGGACGGCCGCTGGTCGGACATGGGACGGGACGCCCGGTGATTTGAGTCAGTCACGTCAGTGGCAGCGGATGTCGAGGGGAGAGTTGAAAGAGCAGATTTGACGGACGAGCTGCGGTCGTTACGGACGAACGACGGAAACTGATGGCGCAGCACTCGCTGTGCACTGTGAGCGGAAGAGTTTATATCGGGAGACTAACATACAGAGCGTATTGACAGGTTAGGCTATAAGCTACTGTTGCTCTGGAATGATTGAAGGGGAAGGGAGGGGCAGGTAGGCATGAACCTTCAGTTCAAACCTATAATCACTCACTATGCCGCATAGCCGTAGGCCTTATCGCCCGCCCTGCGCACGTGTGATATAGGCCTAGTGCAGGAGCTCACGCCGTGTCTATAGTGATACGCCTATGATTAAAGACGAAACGAAACTCACAACCAAGAACCAAGACTCCGTCAAGCAGCCCTCTTTAGACGTTATAGTTCCACATCCGCCTGAATTACAACCGCACATGTTGGTCGGAATTTGGCAGTTACGCCTACGTGTAAAAAGACAAATTAAAATTAAACGCCTACATTACAAAGAAAAGAAAAAAAAAAAATTTAAATTTGGTACATTTTTACTGTTATAACTACACACTCACACGTTCTGCAGTATACAGTTTGACAGTTGCGGGCCTGCGGCCACATTTTTTATAATGTGGCCGATAGATATTATATATATTACAACCGTAACTTTCTTACATTTGTCCTGTTAAATTTAACACTTATGACTGAGCAAGCGTGCATTATTGCACGCTTTAGATTCAGGCGTGCTACAGCATGGGACGGGCTCCGTTGTGCTGCAGATAGAGCGAGCAACTAAGACACAAAATGTCGGCGCGGAGTTCTTTGCCGAGCTCCAGGAAGATGTGTCGGTGACGCGCATGCGATGCACGTAGGCGGTAGCGAAATGAGAACACGTACGTCGTACAGGCCACACGGCCAGTCGCAGTGTTCGCGCTGTCTTATGTAGCCTGTAGTGAGCCGGGCACCACTCTATCACATGGTAACACCTACACCATGCATGGCAGCCAGACGCCACGGTTAGGCCTTAATTGAGGCGTGCAGTGATGCCATATTGCCAGGATGTGTTTTTCAGGGTTTTTCAGGAATCCGAAAGACAGATAAGAAATTTTTTGCTAATTTGCGCAGTTAAAAAGATATTGCATTCTTCTACATTGTAGGGTATTTACATTTTACAGGTGACAAAATGAGCATACGAGTCAGCAACGATGAAAGAAATGCAGTCTATACTTTATCTCTTTTATTGTTGCTGACTCGCCTGTTAATTTGGTCACCTTTAAATAGTCATGTATACACTACAGCCACGAATTGGTGGACAGAACTGCTCTACAAGGGCCAATTCGCAAAGCAAATCTGATATTTGATTCTTTGTAATATGTGTCTAATCCTAAATTCACATAAATATAAGCGCATCAATAACACCCGAGAGGTTGTTATTCACCCTAAACTCATTCATAATTCCCTCTCCCCGTCAATTCCAGCCCCCCCCCTCACCCCCGGGTATGCAGGCCTAGATACGACGCAGACGAAGAAATGATAGACGAGGCATCACCACGCCACGTTCCACAGGCCTGCGCCCCCCGTCCAGTGAAGCCCCTCCTCGCCCTGCAGCAACCCTGCTGTAGATCCATCCCGCTTGTAATAATTAGCTGTGCGAGATTGCGCCGAGTGTAATGCGAGGATTGACGCATCGATCATCGCTGCTGCGCGGTTTAACATCGCCTCGCGTCAGCGCGCTGAATGGAGACGAGGCGCCCATTTCGAGCTGTAAGCCGTGATGGACTCTGAACAGTGGTCACTGCTGACGATACAAGAGACGAAGCGCTAGTTTTGCGGCAAAAAGTTATCCGAATTTAAATCGTGAAGTCCTATTGGTGGCGGGAGGGGGGGGGGGAATTATGAGAGATGCCACTAATTGTAATGATAATTATGTATTGCAGTTATAAGTACAATGCGATAAATATAGCGTTTCGCAAGGAACCTTTATCATCCTTTTCTGTCGAACTGAGCATTAACTTTATATTGCTTAACCCAAAGTTGGATATTTTAGTTGAAATGCAGTAGCAAGATGGCGCTATTTTGAAGCGCAGCGAATTTTGAACCGTCAATTTAAACGAATTTTGACGACTTTGTTTTGACGAATTTTGACAAATTTTGAAGCGTGAACAGAACATGCTCTCAGAACAGAGCATGTATTGCACTATGCAATACAATACAATGCTGTTAATTCAGTCGAGCTACAGAGACACCAAATGCCAATCGGCTACTAGTCTATACATGTATAATGTCTTAATGCCTCATTGGTTTTGATGCATTATTGTGACGCGAAATGACGATAAACGCTTCAACTAAGCGGTTATTTTCTGAACTGAACTGTTCTGTTCTGAACTGAACTGTTCTGTTTTGTTCTGAACTGTTCTCCGTCTGAACTACTCTGCTCTGTTTCGCACTGTTATATACCGTACTGAGC
Organism: Chamaedrilus cognettii; assembly: GCA_034695025.1. Taxonomy (NCBI): domain Eukaryota; kingdom Metazoa; phylum Annelida; class Clitellata; order Enchytraeida; family Enchytraeidae; genus Chamaedrilus; species Chamaedrilus cognettii. The sequence continues at coordinate 7,623 of JAQIWG010000453.1, forward strand.
TGTTCCGTTCTGAGCGCATGTTCTGTTCCGAGTGCATGCAGGCAGACTCGTCGAGGCTCGCTGTGTGTCGATTAGGTACATTGACTGTCGTGGCGTTCTGTTCTGTTCTGTTCTGTTCTGTTCTGTTCTGAGCTGAACTGTTCTGTTCTGCACTGTTCTGTTTTGAGCTGTTCCGTACTGAACTGTTCATGAAATATAGTATTCATCATTAACCGGGGGTGAACTATAGTATGCATCATTCACCGGGGGTGAAATATAGTATTCATCATTAACCGGGGGTGAACTGTAGTATGCATCATTCACCGGGGGTGAAATAAGGGGAGGCTCTATCACTGCGCGCGACGCCTACACGCGCTGTGCGCTGGGGTGTGATCCATATTTGATGATCGTCCATTGATTTACGCTGATAGCGAACAAACCTCCAGTCACAGTGGAGTGGACGTCCAGCAAGCAAGCGGCGGATAATTATTATTCTTTATCTCGCAGCGAAACAAGAGCGACGATTAGGAGCGAGCCGGAAATGGCTGGTCATGTCGTACCTTGATTGATTTATATGTGCTACTATATTATGAGAAAAACTTCTCATGCGATAGAGATTGTGCCAAAGTCACGCATTGAATGAAGTCCTGCATCTACTAAATTCGCTGTATGTATTGTAAAGCACAAAAATGTGAGGCGAAAAGGAAAAAAATACAAACTTTGCAGCTCATAATGCTCAACAATCTCCTCAACCGTCAATACTCAATGCTCAACGAGTACACTGCTTTCTCATAATGTTCAACAACACGACCATCAATACTCAACAAGTATGCAACCCTCAAATTTCTCAATGCTCAACAAGTAGGCATGCTCGTAGTGCTCAGCAAGTATCGCCAACCCTCAAAGCTCAAAAAGTACCCTGCAAGCAACGTCCAGTCGCCATTTTGATCTATTCCTACGTTATTGTAGCACTCACGCTAGCTCGCGACGGCTAGTGGTCATCTCATTTGACACTCAGGCGCCATGCAGACACTTCGCAGGATCTAGGGCTTAATTCCCCGTGTGGTCGCTGGTTTCATAAATTAATTTCTCTGCCTACCCAAAGTTAAGAGTGACTCAAATTAGCACTGTAAAATTATCTGATCCAACCCGACCCTATATTCATAAAATGAAAGCGCTTAGAATCCAGAAAAAACGTTCTGAACTCGAAACGTCGTTCAGAGTCCACAATCCCCGGATCGTCATCTCTGCCAACGCCTTGCATGTGTTCTATGAATCCAGCGCGTAACATGTGTTACTTTTCTCCCTTATCACTCAAAATTTCACCCTTCCACGTTTCCACGGCAGAGAACCGAGCCGGTGGCTGGTGCGTGAAAAGTCGATACAGTGTTCGGGCAAATATTGACGCACCGATTAGCGCCGCGCTCCCATTGCAATCAATACTCCAACATCCACAGAGTCAGCCTGGCCCGGACGTCCGGCAATGCACGGGACTCTTTGATCCATGTGGATTTAGGCGAGGAGGGGGAAGTATAACCCCCTGTGCCCCCGTTCGTCGATGTTGCATTGTGAAGTGGATCGTTACGTGAGTTGGCATGTTGATCGTTTAGCTTCTTCACATCGTCAATTTATACCGTACGCAGCATAGAGTCAATAAAAGAGCACAAAAGGTATGGTTATGGATGAAAACAAGATCATAGAATCTTCTTATCACTTATTTAATTTTATTTATTTAACTTATTTAATACAGTGATAATTTTGGCAAGTTATGTAGGTTAAAAATATTGTCAAGAATTTGAACTGAAATCCAAGATAATCGGCTTTCATTCTGGATAAGCCTAATCGTTATTGATAATCAAATTTCTATCTTTCAAAATTTTAAATTAATTCTTTCCATTCTCTGGTATTTTTATGAAAATATGCCTTTAGCCTATAGATGAATACTACAGGCCTTATGTATGCCTTCGATCTTTTGCTATTCCACAACTTCTATTTTTCAATTCAATTTCTCCACAATACTTGCTTCATGCAAAATTGCACATCACTCCTTAATTTTACTAAATATACTTATGGCTATATGCATCGTATATTAATCGCACTCTATAGTAGACACCATGATAATTTATCAATTCCGTACATTCTTCACCGCAGTACTGAAGCCCGTCACCGCGCTGCCCCCCCCCCCCCTCCCCCTGTGCCTCCCCCCGCCCCTGTAAACCCCCCCCCCCCCAGATTCCCGTCCCGTACGATGATTGTCGGTCGGTAGCCAGAGTCCGGGCGGCACGGAATGCTAATTCACTCATCCATCACATGCCAGCTTCAGTTGCACCGTACAGCGATGGGAGACAGGCCGCATGGCGTGGCGTGGCCAGAGAGCTGGAAAACTGCAAGGGAATACGCCACGAAGAAAAAAACCGGAATGGAAGCGAATGCAGCTTATGCGAATTTGAGAAAACCTCCGGTTCGTCGGTTCGTTATTGAGCGATATGTATGAAGCTTAGAGATGTTCGTTTCATTGTTAGCGTACGTGACAGAATCAAGATATCGCCAACCCACACCTATACACTTCAACTACAAAGGCTCGAAATGATACATATAAACCTCAACAGCGTGACAGTCCGAAGTTAAGTCGCCTTCGCAGAAAATTATACCGGTAGGTTACAAAACTGACGTGTGATTTGAAGAATAAATCGAATTGCGTTGAATTGAAATGAAATGCAGCAGTAGACCTACAGCTTCAGTTCTCAACATTAACCATGAAATTTATCAACGAATCAACGGCTTTCTTCTCAGGAAAGCATCCAATAAACTCCTTTACGCAATTATGGCTTTAATAGATCCCTTATTTTCTGATCACCCAGTTGCATGAACTCGTGCTGAGATTAAGATCGAGATAGAGACTGGCCAATCAATGTGTGTAAGTGACCACAAGGATCAAGGTTTAATCGTGGTTCGCGCAAGCTGATTGGTCAGTTCAAAGCTCGATCTAGGATCTGATAGCGTGACAAGCAAAAATATTCACACGAGCGAGGATCATTAAAGGATTCGACGAAAGTTAAGCAGCTTGCTAATGGTCCGTCGGAGAGCAACAAAAAGCACCGACATAATTGGAAGAATACTGCAGACCCCACAGCAAAAGGAACGCGTCACGAATGGAAAATTATAAAAAACTGTATTAGCTCTAATTACTATTTAAAATGTCATGCAACAACGCGCTATAATAACATTATCCTCTATTGCCTTCTACAATTACCACGAAGCAGCAATAGCCTACTGGCAATTAAGGGGCAAAACGTTTTCTCCATGGTGGTCGTGCAAATTTATCAGCTGTTCATGAATTAATGAACTGTTTAGCTACATTTTACTATGTAGGCCTAATACTCGCCAGTTTACTTCGTCTTAAAAGTCAAATTTCATCGTTCACTAAATGAAACGCATCATTTTTGGTCTTCCTGTCGTTTATTTTGTATCCTTTGTTATAATAATTCACTGGTGCGAATTATGAAAACAACGCGAAAAGGCGTCAAGTGTTGGTCTTCCTCGTGAATAATGTTTTGTCAAAACGAGTCCAGGAATCCCACAAGCCATCGGGCCTCGCCCACGCTGCATAACCGATATCTGAACATTCACCCGTTGTATGAACAGTCAACGCAAAATTCCACAATTATGAGAGCTAACGTCTGAGAGATGATAGGCTAGTTCATTCGTCCATGTGAGAAGATTATCAGCCGCTACTGATGGGTATAAAAATACTGTACGAGCTAGCAACATTTTACGCTATCATCGAGATGGCTCTAGAGGCCCGTCAACTTGACGGAAGGCATGTACTAGTAATACTGTTGTTGAAATAGTACTGTTGTTGAAATGCATCGCGTTTAACTTTAGGCTCTTATTTTATCTGGAAGCATTTACCTGTGTACAAAATCTCAGATATAAAATAGTGACAAGTTACAGCGTCCAGCATATTATTCGTTAGCTCGATTGAGACTTTTCAGTAATGATAACATTAACGGACAGCTGCACACACACAAACAAGCGCACACACAGTGTCACAGCCACATGTCGCGAGAGATCGGTCCAAGTACAGAAGCACCATCGAATCACCATCGCCCGAAGACTATCGCAACCCCATTTTCCCTCCGAATAGCTCCTCTCGTTGAATGGAAGCACGAAGGACGTTATGCCTTTGACCCGACCACAGCCTGCGTGCGCCCGCCAGGGCGACCCGGCCGTAAGATGACCATAAAGTATATCCTTGCGGCCGCGGTCAGTCATCGAACCGACGTGGCGCCTCGCTGGAGGTCAGAGATGCGGCGTCATCCCATCGATTCTTAATATTCATCCGTCACCGACTGTGGACTATAGACGGGCAGGCAGGCGAGACCCTATAGCAAGCGTTAGTGAGTCCAGTAGGCTGCTGTATATTGGCGACTTAGAAGATACCACAACTCAGGCTTAAAAAGAGAGTCTTGACAATGATAAGCATTATACAATATATGAATCTTTCTTTCTTGATCGCGTATATGCAAGTGGAGGTATAATACCAAAAAGACCATCAAATATAATATCTAACTAGATAACTAGTTCACACTCAAGTAGTTTATGTGCTACGTGTACACTGCCCGGTGATATATAGTATAATTATGCTTGACGTCTATTTGTCTTGCAACATAATTGTTTCAAAAGCATACGCTACGTCGTTGCACACTTACACATCTCTACCATCAACTCTTCTCAGTTTTGTGTTAACAAATAGAGCCAACTGCGTGTGACTTTGATTTTTGCAGCAAACTGGAGAGTTGCTCAAATCTCATACTTATTTAATCAAAAGCCAGTTTGTCTGACCATAGGCTGTAGGCATGACTGCTTTATTGAGTCAGTCGCGGCAAAGGCTATCTCCAAAACAATAATAATATCGCCTGTTTTTGTGATTTTCTGTAAAAATCTTAGTTGCTCAACAAATTTTTACAAATACCAAAGAAATAGGCCTACACGTATCATTACAAAAATACAAATAAAACGCATCGACACATTAAAAACATTCATTTAAATACGCATTCGCATTCAATCAGTCGAATTCTTAGCGTTTTGCGCCCATAAAAACTGTAACAGGTCTTCTTACAGATGATCTCTCAGATGAGCGACTTCGCGAAGCGACGCTTAACGTCGAGAGATAAGCTGTTCGCTAAGCGCACGAGATACTGTCCGCTTTGTTTAATGCACAGAGCTATAATCCAAGTAGATGGAGGAGAAGTGAATGCTGCGAGGAAGCATGAACGTCGTGGATGGAAAAAGAAGCGCGGTGATATTGCCATTTAGAAAGGAAGAGGGAAGGGACTGAATGTGAGTATGCATAAACGCATCCGTCGTCATTAGGTCTTAGAATAATTTGTTTTATATTCAGTTAGATGGATTCAACGAATCTCACTAGTTTCAAAATAAAGCTGTGATAAAAAAGAAAATTGGTGTTTCTTATAAATTTCTAAAATGTTGTGAGATATTTTCCCCCGTTTCCCTCTAACAAAGCAACACAACAGACTGTAACTAAAAAGACACTCAATCGTAAAAAAAAGTTCAGAAACATCAGACTCTCGACGATTCGCTATACTGTCCCGGCGGACAAAGCGCACAGATACTTGGAGCGAAGGAGATTGCACAAAGACATTTAGAGGCTTATCGCGCGTCCGTCAATCGTCGTTGCTAAAACGCTTTTTAATCCAACGAAACGTCCGTCTCGTCTCCGGTGTGAAGCTTTCTGACAATAGTGATTCTTCAATGGATCTTGGACGTGCTTAGTCCCCCCCCCCCCTGATCCTAGTTTGGACTTCAAGCCCTCCCCGCCAGTTAGCTATACGTCAATCTCTTTCAAGCCCTCAATCTCAAAAAAACTTTTAACCTCTCCAAAAAAACTTTAAAAAAAACAAACCAACCTCCGTTTCATACAGGTAGCATTAGGGGGGAAGGCACGGTGAACTATGATCTCCATGGTAGTAAAAGTGCAACAAGATGATTACAAATTTCAACGATTGGGACTCCCCCCCCCCCGAGTCTTCCACCTCTCGGGCGTGAGCTAGTCTAGTAAGATAGAAATTTATATTTAAACTGAAACGATTAATACCGAAGAAGGCTCAAATTTTTCCTCAGATTTTACAGGCGAGAACCGCCACTGTATCCTGAACGCTGTACATATGAAAATGAACCGTTGAAAGCCAGGTGGCATTGCGTAAAGCTGCCGTTGTAAATTTATACACGCAAGCCATCGGCGACTCCAGCGATTATATGGCAGCAAAAATATCAGCGCTTGGGAGCGCTTCGCTGATATTTTACTGTCAATTTTCCATAGGATTTTGATTTATCGTGCAATAAGTTGACACAAAAGCAGATTCGTATAAAATGTAGAACCAGTATTGTCATCGTCGAGCATTGCAGTAAATACGTTGAACAACGGTATCAATATACTAATCGATAATGCGGATAGATACACGTGGATAGAAGAATTCTAACGTAAAGACAACACGGCGCAAAGATACAGACATAGTTCTCCACTAGCAGCTACTGGCAGATATTAGAAATCCTGATTCAAATGAGCATAAGCTCTTTATCGCGAGCCAAAAGGTATTTTAAATTACAATACGGCTAACCGCAACTCGGTCTCATCCAAGCTAAATGCAGGCCTAAATTAAGGCAAAATAAATCTAAGACTAACCCATTAATCAATGATATATTAATGAAGAAGCAGAACTGCAAACTTCAGAGGTTATCCGCTTTTCCGGTGTATACATTGTATGTGTAAACCCAAACCCGTCAAGATGTTGGCTTAGAAGACCAATCGTTCGCACCAGGAAGCACGCATGTAGTTCCGGACATGTAAGGCAACATGTCCGATCGTACGTTGGCGGCGGATGCACAACTGTTCACAATGATATCGATTAGGCTGGTGTGTTCAGTGTTCACACAATAACCGGTGCCATCCACAAGCTGTGGCATAATCACGAAATGGGACAACGAGAGCTTCAAAGAATTGGAAGTCTCGATTTAATTCTCAGCACGTCGTTTAATATTTAGTAAATTCATCGCTTTAATCATACGTAAAATACCGCAATAGTACGAGACGTATTTCTGTTAAATGAATTGGTGAAAAACTAAACAGCAAAAAGAAAAACAATTTGACAGGTTTAGAGCTCGGCGAGAAGTTGTGTTGAAATAGACTACGAATTCAATTATATAGGCATGGTGTACAAAAAACAAAATATTCCGTTAATTTATTTCCGCAAGATGGAGAGGAAAGAAAAAGAATGACACCTGCTCAATTAATCAATGGTGCTCAATTAGATCTTTCGCATATGCATATGTATGAGGCAAGGGGGTGGGGGGAAATGAGGGCAAATGGCTTTCCATTAGAACATCGCCGTCCTAGTTAATTTTTTAGCTTCCAAGGCGGAAAAGAAATGGTCCCGCGTTAATAAAAATTATATGCTGCTGCTAATCATGGGCCGTTCACTTTCGAATACTCTCTCACCCACCCCTCGGTCAAAGGCCGTATCCGCCCCTGCCCCCTCTCCTAGATCCATACCCCACCGACCTGGTTGACCTTGGGCATGCAGTCGATGACCCCGAGCATGAGGCGCGCGTTGCCCCCCGCGTCTCCCGCCCCCCTGACGGCCAGCGTGTCGACAAACATGGGCAGCAGAGCCGCGGTGCAGAGGGGCTCGGGCAGCTCGCTGAGGAAGTCCTTGAGGACGGCTGCACCAAACAGACCAGGGGCCTCATTCGCGCACATTGATCAACTAATTTTATGTTATTTCTTAACACTTCCTTCAATATTCGAGAGATGTCTCCGCGTCCAAAACAGAGCATTAGTAAATTAACGGCCTAATGATCTAAAAGATTCTATTGTTAAAATAAAATAAATGATCTTAGCTCACATTAAATTACAAAAGCGTTCACCATACAAAATTAATCGGCATCCCCCTCCCCCCGCTCTCGAGTTTATCTGAAGAAAAACCCCAAAAACCCATCCCCACCAAGAATTTCTAGAACCGCGCCTGAACCTGCCTTTAATCTTATTGATATTAATAATCGCAATAATTATCAAATAAATAACTACAGACTCTCTTTACGGTGACATTAAACCATACAGATCATGAAGCTATCACAAGGACATTTTGTGCATGGCGCATGAGTATTTCCTATTAGCAGGCCTAATTTAGATGAAAGTACAGACTGTCTTCTGGCAGTTTAGAATGCGATCCTAGTTGCTGTCACGATGATATTGTATCTCGCAGCCATATACCTTGACGTGTAGATTGTTGAATCCAGCACGCATTATGTTCATCCGTTTATCCCTAAAGTTCCTTTACATTCTCATTTGCAATCTGAATATTTTAGACCTATTTTGAGGCTGTCGCAATATTTCACTCAGCATTAACTTTTCATCTTCTTTTTAGCGCCCATTTCCCGCTTGAATGCGCAAAGAAAATTATTGGACAGGTTTAGTACACTTTCCATACGCCATTCCGCCCTGCGTCCGCTCCCTCCAGAAGCTTTTCCTCAAAGAACACGTGAGAGGGCGAATACTGTGCGCGGTACGGGAGCCAATCTTGGCGTCAACGGTTCGTCGTATAACGCCCCCGTTTATCGCTCATTATTCCTTTCAGAGTCCGGCCGTTAAGTTTCACCCAATCCCCTTCAACTGCGGTACATATAGCCCGCATGGAAAGCGAAGAAACGTCTGCTGCTGACGCCAACGGCTTGCTTTGATTTCTTCAGCCTTTAGCGCAGCATCAGCAACAGTAGCAGTCATGCTAAATCAGAAACACTCGTCCCTTCAGGCGACCTAAGGCCTCCTTTCCACGATGCATATTCTGCATGCAATTTCTATGCAATTTTGCACGCCATCACGTTAAGAAAATTACAATGCTAAATTGTCCGTTGTTATGACAACGATTTCCTTAACTGGGTTTCATACACGGCTTGATTCTTAACTGGGTTGCATGCACGGCTTTCATGAAATCCAGTTGACATTTTGCATTGTAATTTTCTTAACATGGTTGCATGCAAAATTGTATGCAAAATTGCATGTAAAATTGCATGCAAAATATGCACCGTGGAAAGAGACCTTAGGTATTAACGAAACATTATTATGCACTGTTAGATGAACACATGCATGCCTTGCATTCTGAAATATTCACTGGAAATGCAACGGAACACGGATACACGGCTAAACCCCGTATGTACTGCATACACGAAACATTGCATTTCAATTAAGATCATTTAGTCCATAGACTCCTATAGAATACAATTCGTGCTATGCTTCTATAACCTATTTTCAAGGTCTCGTCCGAAAATGAACACGCTTGCTGGTTAATACCTATTCAACAGCTAGATCTAGTTCAAGCAATTAATACGTCGCAATCCGAACCAAAGTTGGACTTAACTAAACCGACAGCTGATGCTGGGCTTAAGGCTGTAATCGATTATTCGCTATGGAAAGCAGAACGGAGACATAAGTTAAAATCCATAGTTGTAACAAAACCGAGCTGCGACAGACCAGTAATTGTGCAAGTGAAGCGTCGTAGAAGTGGACCAGTGCGCAGCATTGACGGAGGTAATGGTAAGGAATCATTGCTTGTTTCGATAGAGAATGTTTCACACTGCATAATCTACATTGTTCTTCCATCTTCAAGTGACAAATTTAAGATTAATCATAATAATTTACTGACCCCGTTGGTTGAAAGAGTAGGGACGAAGTGAAAAGTGTCGTATTTATTCATATATTAAGTTATTAGCTTACTACCGCTATTGAATGGTCAAGCAATATCTTTCAGAACGTCTAACCAATAAGTTCTAACCGTTTCTTTCCTTTTCATCCAATAACGCGGGAATAATTACTGCAGTCCTTCCGTGGTAGCGACCTCTCTCTCTTCACTGTCCCGTACACTACAGGACCTATACCCTAGAGCTTTCAAAGAGTCAGCTGTTTATAAATATTCATTCGCTGCCATCCGATCATCTGCAGCTCATTTAGTTAGATCAGAAGCAATGTTCCGACCATCGGATGCTCTTTGACCGGACAAAAAAAATTCGCCACTTTACCAATGCACGGAAGCTCTAATGTTCGCCTAATGGTGTGTCTGCACTGTGTTCTGTTTTACGGTAGTCTGTATGCTCTTGCTTTTTCTTCTCTATATCCGCTTACATGCACTTTACGTCTTGATCTGGGCAATGAAACATCAATACTTCGAAGGAACGATTGTTTCAGACCGTTTCACCGTCCACGGAGCAGAGTTCCATCTAAATATTGCCGTACATACATACGTCACCCAAGACTTGCTCCAGCGCGCAATTTGAGACCATTTTAATTGTATTGGATCATCAAACAGAAGCACTGCATGCGACAATAATATTATCGCATGGGGACATCAGCGCGTTCGAGACTGCAGGATCCTTTGAGCGAATGACTGAAGCTATCCTTGTCCTCCTGCGTCAATAGAAAATGTAAAACTGACGCGTCTGTTTTTAGCAAAAACCAGCATTAGAAGTTCACATTGAACGCATTTATCATAGGCTAAGTTCATCAATACGCTGACTACCGCGAGTAGCCTAATCAAAGATTTCACGAGAATATATATCTTAACATGAACGGCATGCGAGCAAGCGTCTCATTTCAAATATTTTGAATGATGATTACAAAGTAAGTATATGGTTAGCAACGGGCACCGCCATGATGATATTTTTGACAGTAAGACCACGTCGTGCAGCCTCAGTAGCCTATGCCAATATTCTCTATCGTGAATCCAGCGTTGAATAACGGCCGTGCACTTAAATTTCCGATATTTCAAAATTAAGATTGTGCCTCGATGCCTCTAGTTCAGGCTTGGAGGTACATTATAGAGACGGCTCATTGTCGGAAGAGCCGCGGGAGTTCATTGTGAAGGATATCAACCAGCCGGATACGCGCAACTTGGGATATAATGAGATCGTTCCGCCGTTCATTTCAAACCCGGAACCAAGGAAAAGAACTTAAGAATTAACGAAAGAAAAAAACTGAACCTTAGATGATGAACGAGACACAGAGATTGAAGCAGGCAACTGAACCATTTAGGGAATAAAGAGTAGGGGAAATTGAGTAAAAATAAGGACAGAAACCCGATCCATCGCGCAATAGATCCATTCGCCATGATAAGATAAGCAAGTAGCCTGACCAGGCAAGTAACCTGACCAAGCAAGTAACCTGACCAAGCAAGTAACCTGACCAAGCAAGTAGCCTGACCAAGCAAGTAGCCTGACCAGGCAAGTAACCTGACCAAGCAAGTAACCTGACCAAGCAAGTAACCTGACCAAGCAAGTAACCTGACCAGGCAAGTAACCTGACCAAGCAAGTAGTCTGACCAAGCAAGTAGTCTGACCAAGCAAGTAGTCTGACCAAGCAACTAGTCTGACCAAGCAACTAGTCTGACCAAGCAACTAGTCTGACCAAGCAACTAGTCTGACCAAGCAAGTAGTCTGACCAAGCAAGTAGTCTGACCAAGCAAACGAGTATAGGCCTACGCCTGTGCACTAAATGCCTGCAAAGCATGCATGTTTTAAGAAGCCAAAAGATAGCAAAATAATAAAATAGTTCGGATAAAACCTACCACATTAAAATAATGCTTTCTCCGCTCTAAAACGTATAATATTTTTACAAAAATCTTTGCCCTGGACGTTATATAGTAGGCCTATGTCCAAAAATACAGGTTAATTTCTGACTTCTGAGGTCATTCTTAACAGCCCTTTCATCCATAAGTGTTCCAAGCTTCATCAATCTTCCAAGCTCTCAAGTTTCCACCAACAAAGGCACGCTCAAAATATGTTAAATGGTGCATACAAATAGTGCATGCAATACAATGTAGTGTACATGAAGGTCCCCCCGATATGCCATATGTGATAAAAGACCAATGTGGCCTGCTATCACTTATTAAACTATACCCTCTTACACTGCTCAACGCGTTCTACAGTCAAACATGTTAAAAATAAACACAATAGTCCATTAGAAGGTCAGCTGCAAAATCATACTTCGCCAACTCTAAGCGTGTATACACATGTCGCGGGAACCGTTCCCCGGTCATTACCGCTTCACACAGCCCCCGGGGGAGAGGAGGGGGGGGGGAGGGGGACAGCGAGTCTGTCTGCTCATCGCTTGACTGACCCCGGCGACTAAAGAATTCGATTATACTTGATGGATGCGAGTTGTAACGGAACGCGGTTTTACTGCAGTAGGCACGGAGGCTTGTCGCTGGTCGGTTGTTCGAGGTGTAGTCGCTAGTAACCCACTGATCGAGCAGTTAAAGCTATACAGATGTTCGTGCAAAAATTAGCTAAGTAATTTGTACCTAATTGTTCAATAAAAAGTTGACATTTGATCGAGGATCACTGCGTCGTCAAGTCAGTGTTCGGACTGAGACATTGATCTCAGATTTACGGTATGCATCCACACAATGCGATTGGTTGCAGAGATATTGATCCAGGATTACAATATAAACGCTCAATTCAAATGCATTTTATTCTAAACGTCGGAACAAAAACGAGGCATGAGATTCAAAACGTGAATAGTCCAAAATAACGGCATACTGGCGCTGAGCTACACAGAGACCTAGACTCGCACACATTTAGAATTCTTGACAACGGCCATTTCGGTTGAATCACTTCATCGTCTTGTTGAATTGTACCTAGGCCTACATTCAGATGAAAAGATCTCGTCCTCGATATCATTATATGACATTAACACTTAGAATCGAGGATCATCCCTTATCGAACATTTGCAGCTCTTATTCGAGTCGCGCGCAGTGCAAGTTGGAGCGCGTGCACGTTCAGATCACTGGCATCGGTGGCATGCTGCGGGATGCGCGCTGAATTATTAACTCGCCTTTCTACGCACCAAGGGTCCGCAGCAGTACTCTCTAGTCACAGCTGCTGCATTCCGAGCCACATTGGCGATGCTGGCGGCGATCAGGGGCGGATATTGAATTTTAATACAGGGTCTGCAAATCTTGTCGATGAGTAGCTCTTTTAGAAAAAACGCATAAAAATCTGTTTGACCGTTTTTTGAAGTTTAAGGAAATGAATGGATATCTTTATTTCACTCAAACGAAATAAGAGTGATATTTAAAGGTCGAAACATTATAAGATCTTTTGGGGAAAAAATTGCTAAACTACAAATAACAAAATGGGGCAGCAGTGTCCCCCCCCTCCCTGCCTAAATCTGCAATTAGTGGTAGTTAAAGCACGTAAGCCAGTCAGATAGCCGTTCAACGGATAAGGCGACATTTGCTAATGCCCAGTTATTTGGCCGACTTGCGCACAGAGAATCGTTGACTAGACGGGATAATGGATCTAACGGCAGTAACGGAAACGACCATGCTCAACGTACAATGACCATTAAAAGTTAAACCATAGACCAATAACATTGGGCCAATTTTCTTAAAAAATTGATGCATAATTCTCTAAGCTAAAAGATTTTTTATTGCAACCTCGTGCGGTTTAGTCACTACAGATTTAATTTAAAAGGAATGCGACGTGTAGATTAAGACAGAAATTCGAACACAGGCTTTAAAATTGTGCAAAATTAAAAAAAATTCTCCTACGCTCAATAGGATCCAAAGGCTTTAAAAAACATGAATTAGTTCAATTTACGCACCAGTTCTCATCCAAAATCACTGAGAAAAGAATAGCCCCTTTATTGCAATTTAAATACCATAGCATAATTTAATAAGCCTACCTGTAAATTTTATTGTATATTTAAAGAAAATGAACCATGTTACTGATGGATTTGACACACGGTATAGCAATAAGCAACAAGTTGTTGTAGAAATGGATGCCAAAGTCAAGTTTCAACCATAGCGAGACATGTAAGTGTAAAACAATTATTCCATGCCTCTGGAAAGCCTTGTGATTGCCCATGCAGGGAAGGCCTTCGCGATCGTACACAATGTCATTGTTCTATACGCACTTGCAATAATAATTCTAGAGAATCCGCCGTGCAAACAGGGCTGACTAGATCACCGTTCATTTAATCAGGCATCACCGGTTGTCATGGAGACTCAAAGCCCCAATCTGGGGACGTCGATACCATGGCGGAAACACTAGGGAAGAAGTAGCTGCGAATGCATGCAACCCTCACTACATGGTATTCAGCTAAATAACTTATTCTGGCAATATTCTCGTCTCTAAATATTCTACCTCATCAAAGTAATTCATGTAATGCGTTCTTCAAAAAGGCGATAACCGTTTTTATGATGTTAGGACTATGTTTTTTAAGAGCTAGAAAATGTCAGGATAATTTTGCAAATAAATTGTGCACAGTGAATAATTTACATTATTCGTTCATAAGCAATGTATTAATCAATGCATGCTACTCTGAAATAATTGACAAAGTCACAATGATAAGTTTGCAGTTAAAGTTTAGTAAAAACGCGACTTCAAATAAGATCGCAAGATATTAATAAAAATTAGATTTATTCATCAAGGATTAGATTAACGTCTTATAAAATGATGGGCCTTCATCATTTGATATGACGTTAACCTAATCCTTTATCAGCAAATCTAATTTTTATTGAAATCTCTCAAGCTCCAGGTTACTGTAACCACTTGGACTTGAACTCGTATCGTTCTCCCCACCCTTCAACCATGTTGCTCCTCCTCCGTTAACTAGAAAGTGTATCGAGGTAATAATACGCGTTTATTGGACATATAGGCGGCGGAAGTGATTTGACAATGGCTAAATAAAGACGAGACGAGCAAGAACTGCGTCGTTACGGCGAGGAAAGCTGACCGACGGCAATATGGCAATCATGGCAACGGTGACAAAAATAGAACCACGGCAATAATGAATATCTAGTATTTCATCGCGAGCGATAGAGCAATAACAATACACAGCCATGCAGACAGAGAGAGGAAACAAAAAGGAACAATGACTACAAGGGTATAACGACTGCGGAAGCGGTTAAAACGAGTGCATGGTATTTTAAACGCTGGGTGAAGCAATCAAAAGCCTGAAAATGTATTTTTGTAAAGATGTGATTCTTAATCAGTCTGTATGCATAATTAGATGGGTCAACCTGCAGGCTTGCCTTAAGTCCATAGAAATCTTTTTTGATTTATGACCGACCGATGCAGTTCGGAAGATTGAACCTTTTGCCCGTTAGCCGCTGCTTTAGTCCAGCCATTTTACCGACACAGTTTTTGGCAGGCTGATCAAAATGAGGCGCACAACAACATCCAACACCAAACATTTATTTTCGCAAAGTAGACATTTGAAATTCTATGTTGATTTCATTCGTAGTTGATAGATTGTATCAAAACGCGGTTTAGATGGTTGATAGGTCTGCAATAAATATCAGAATAATTTTTTTTAGGCTATTTAGCCTGCTGATCAAAAAATAACCTAAATTTTTTCAGTGGCCAGCTTTTTGGTACTTGCTATCAACAACCAATACAGGATTCATTCAACCGCGCATTCCCCTAATGTTCTAATTCCCGGTGGCATCAACGGTCGAATTTTAAGCTGTAACAGTTCTGTTGATAAAAAACACGAAGCATCCCTGGGAGAAATCAAGGACGATTGATTTGTTCGCTCCCTTAGCTGTAACTCCATAAGCTCCGCTACACGTGCGACAACACCCGGGTGTGTTCTCATAGCAAACCAAGCGCCTCAGCGGATTGTTTTCTTAATTTGCGCAGGAAAAGGTACCGCACTGCAGCCCAATCTCAAACTGAAGCGAAAATAAATTACATCGCGCGACATTCAGCAGACGAAACGAATCTGGCAATCGAGAAATTGAGAGTCTTTTGAAACGCTACACGAAAATTGATCATTTTTGGAGTAGCAACAGACTCGAGAAGCAAATAGGACGAAGCCAAATATCAAAAAGTAGTAAGACTAATTTCAGAAATTAATCGCATATTTAATTAGTAACCTCCTACAACGTCAAGTCGTGATGTCGCATCACCACGGAGAGAAAGTGTCCTTCCATGAATATTTTATGCCATGACGTCATAAGGAGACACTTTCCATAACGTCATTTCACGACATGACGTAGCGAGAGTGCATTTCAATGACGTCATGCTGCGACAGCGCACCACTGGCGCCAGTGTCCCGCTCACTCCGGTGACCCGGTGACTCCGGTGACTAGTAACCCGGTCACCGGGGTCCCCGGACGACGATAAGTTAGTGACAGAGTCCCACGCTGTACGGCGAACAAGCTTTGTCTGCTCCATCTCTCGACAAGGGGCAGACGCTCCCAGGAGGCATATTCAATATGGGTCGATCTAGCATCATCACAGGAAAGCGGGCCATGCTAGCGTTCGCTACAGTTCTTGATGGGTTAGGGTAGATTAGTATTCAGTTCCCTTTGTGTGGGAAAAAATTATTGTACTGGTTTAAAAAAACAAGCAAATTTTTGTAAACTAACAATACATAAGTTAGAAATATGACGATTTCTAAATTAAATTATTAGGGCACAATTGATTTATTTTCGAGAGAATTCTCAATGAAAGCGATCCTAAAGCCGATGATGTGAATTTAGGAGATGGAGAAAGTGCCCAAAACAATTGGATTGTGAGGTGGAATAAAGTTTTCTTTGATATTAGAAACCAGAAAATGCACAAGTCGGTAATTTAACTTTAGCCAATGCCTTATAACCACGCCCTTGACCTTACAACCACTTCCAGCTAAAGGAATGATCGGGGTGTGCTACTAGACACTACACAGGGGCCTACACCAAATTTATAGGGGCCTCCACTATCAGTCCATGAAAATATGACGATACCAAGATGGAGCTATAAATCTGGCAATGTGAGGTTGCAGAAGTGGGGTCAAAAATAAACCAGTACTGTTAATAATGGCATTATAATGTTAGTCAGCACCCCCGCCCCGGCCCCTCACCCCGGTCGCGAATTATGCGCGGAAAGAAAAAAGGACATCCACCAACATAAATGTGGCCCTTATATCTACAGTCTTAAAATTCTGCGTTCTGCACAGTCATTTGCACAAAGTATACATTCGAATTTAAAAGTTTCAATTTCTAACAGTAAGCCATTCCTACCGATGGGATGTGTGGCGAAACCAATTGTGTCCGACACCCCAATATCAAAACAACGGTTGCGGCTGCCTTGAAGCTCGAGGCTTGGTCGTCACGCGCGCGTCAAGAAAAGAAGTCAATTTTGCAAAATTTTGACAGGCTTGGGACAATGGCTCGTTATCGCGCCGACACAAGCCGCAGAACCGAATTACCGGCGAACGCAGCGCGGCAACTATTGGATAAATTTGAGAAGTATTTTGTGTTTCAATATTGAGCAATTGAATCATAGTCCGTTGTATCCAATACCCATAAGCTAGATCTCGCCACATAGGACCAGTTCAGCACTACATCCAGCCAAGTTCAGCACTACATCCAGCCACATAGCACCAATCAAAATCGAATCCTTGATGGCGCTTGTAGTTTACAAGCGCCATTAAGGATTCGATTTTTGATTCATTGTGTGCAGCCAGGCGGAAAATTGTGTAATGGGATGATCCAGGGTCGTCCATGTCAGGCACTCACAATTAGCAGCCTGTTACTACTGTTGATAGTGAATTCATATGCAGGGCATTGCCTGACAAGTGAAGGAAAACTACATCAATGTTGTGCCCAGCGTGCCACTTCACTGAATACATCTTGACTTGATTTTTGGTAATAAATAAAACATTAATAACATTAATTAGCTCTATGACGTCGTCGACCCACAATGACGTCACCGACCCTCAATGACGTCATCGACCCTCAATGACGTTACTCACCCGTGATGACGTTCACGTCTCCCACGGCTCGCGCCGACAGGTCCGCGCTGTCCAAGTCCCTCTCCAGCTCATCTCTAAGCCTCCGCACCCCCGCCACCGACCCCCTCACCCTGTACACTCCCTCCGCCTCCAGGCCCCCCCGTCGCTCCACCTCCTCCACGCAGCGCCGCAGGAGACCTGGGACGCCGCCCCGGCCCCCTGCGGCGGGGGAGGGGGAGCCGTCCCTCCGTGCGACGTGGTCAAGGTCTGTGCCGAAGAGTGCATTGGCGTGAACGCTCGGGGTGCGCAGGAAGCGGGAGGGAGGGTCTCGGTATGTCAACTCGGCGTAGAGAATACCTGCAGCGAACGTGGCAACAAACGTTAAATAGATAATTGTCATCGTTTGTAGCAGGATTTCCTATATAGGATTTCATTATAAATAAATAAAGTTCAAAGGAAGAGAGGGTTTGTTAAATATAAGACCAACAATGAATTTCAAAGTAAACAAAAAAATACACAATAGAAAAAGAGGAAAAATTGTCCAATTGGAGAGGTGCATGGTTAAACACAAATCGGCATAGGCAGAACCAAAAGCCAAGTCTCCTTAGGCCCCACTTATAACAAATTCATACAGGCCAACACTTTGGTCCACAAACGCAAACTGGATTATTGTGAGAGCCCTAGGGTTCAAAGCCCTATTTAACATCTACTCTTCCACCCTAATAATCTCTAATCCAGACACAAACTTAAATGTGTTTGAGAACAAAGCATCCATATATAGCACTAGTAAAGTGCTTTTTGGACAATAACAAGGCAGCTTTGAGAGCGTGCTCTAACCTTCCGAAACTTCAGAATCAATACAAAAACGTTGAATAAAAAGTTTCACCAAAGATGTACAGACGGCGCACAGATGCTCTTACCTGTAGGCTTAAGCTCGACCGCCAGCCGGTGCTGTGACGTCTGAGCGAACAGCGCCGCGAGCCCCACCCCCGCCACGGCCGCCTGCCCGCATGCGCGCTGGTCCCCGTACGCGTCCGACCGCGACAGAAACCTGAACGTGACCGCGAGCGAGCGATACAGCTCCACGTCAAACTGCTCATCCCAATCAAAGTTACTCACCGCCGCTATAGTCCCCGTACGCGCGAGTAAGTCCGATGTTTGTGATTCGACGACGCAGTGAACGTCCTGCGAGGAGTTCTGTGATGAAGAGTTGATGCCGCCGCGAGACGTTAGAGGTGGTTGGATCCCGTGGGCGCAGAAGATGTGAATGCGAAGCATTCCACACAATCCAACGCAGTCCGGTTTTGTATCTGCAGCATCCGAAGTGCGATAAAGTCTGAACGCTTCCTTGCGAATCTGGAGTGGCTTCCTCTGCGGTTTGATCTCGCTGGGAACCGACGAGCGATTTGAGCTGGCTCGATTAGGCCTCGTCAGAGTGTGAAAGGCGGACGTTCCCTCCGCGCAAATAGTCCTTGACGACGAAGTTTTAATGGTCGCAGTCTCCGGCGCGCTAGGGAATGACTGGTCGACAGACTGGAAGTGCTTACTCAGCGGCGGCGGGGAATTTTTGTACGACGCTGATTGGATGACGCTCTGGTGGGCGGTAGACAGAACGCGACCGCGAGCCGTCGTAGGGTATTTGGAGGGGTTGTAGGTCGTGGGAGGGTTTGGGGGGTAGGCGGTTGGGTAGGTGGTAGGTCGACTGGGCTTGGTGCGCAGGCTGGTGCCATAAGTGGACTGCTCGGGAAGCATGACACGTGAGTGAGTGTACGGGGAGGGCGGTACGTGCTGCCAGCGATCGTCTGAGAGTTCACCGGGTAAACGTGAATCTGGAAACGATTGCAACTTTGAGCTATCAGCAACAATAGCAAACCCACATAATAAATGTTATGAGTTTTATACATGTTTATTAGTTATTGGTTCAAAGTAGAGGCTTACAAGTTTATAGTGAATTTTGAATTATTTGTAATACATACAAAAAACATTAAACAATGTAATCTGACTCTGGCCAATTGATTACACTGGTTATACCATTTAGCTGAAAATAAAAAAAGAATGCTGATAAATGACAGAAGTTATTAAAAAAGCACATCACATTTTATGGAGCAGGGTGTAAGCCAACATGTGGATTGTTTTCTTCTATGCTAAATATGTATCATAGACAGCACAATGCCATACAAAATACGTGATTCCTTCACTATAAAAAATATCTATTTATAAATTTATAGCTACATTCATAGCTACAATGATGTGCCTACCATAACACAATACTTCTGCATGGTGAAGCAGTTCAAGAGACTTTCTCCTACACAGGTTCCAATTCCCCAATTGTTTTATCCGAGTAGGAGTAGGAGTACCAATGATAATGGACATTTAATACATTTGTGTCCATCGCCGACCCACATAATGCCACAAACCATTAATGTGATTGATACCTCCGCGATCCCAGAAATACATTGCTCTCAGATATCCACTAATAGAATTGGCTTCAGTCCAACATGGCTGCAGCAAAGGTCACGTGATTATAAACCAACAACGTTAAGTGGCTGCTGCCACTTCTAACAAGTAGGCACTCAAGATGGAAGAATACAGAATGATGCGTTCCATTATTTAATGTCAGTGGCAATTATGACATTGGATAAAATTATGTTAAAGAATTAGAAATTATAGATTAGATTGCTTTGACCTGATTAGGGGAGACAATTTTGAATTTCTTAATGCCTCATTGGTTTTTAGCTGCGTTATAGAAAAAGACAAAAAAACGCTTCAATATTAATCCAGCGCCATCTTGCTAATACATTGTAACTAAAATATCCGACTAGGGGCTAAATCTTGTACACTTCAAACACCTTTTTTCACTAACTTTGTATTCCTTAACTATAAGCAAATGGCTAGAAATGCCTTCTAGAGATGACCCAGGGATGCAAAGTCTCAAAGTCTTAAAGTCTCAAAGTCTCAGAGTCTCAAAGCCGCAAAGCCGCTAAATGCATTTTAACTAAAATCTCCAACTAGGGGTTAATGTACACTTATTTCCCTTTGTGTATAATAATTTTTTTATTAATAATGATGCAAAATTGGCACGTTGTATGGGATCACATTCAGTTTTAGAAGCATTCTGACACATTTACACGCATCAACACGGTTTGAAACCCTAGTCTAGAATGCATACAAAGAGCTGCTATCTGCTAGAATACAACTTCCGCCTCTTCCTCGAAAGTCCAAGGCGATATTACCGCTTCTAAATAAGAATTACCAAATTGCAGCGCATTAATCACCCGGTCCCAAGCAGTCGATATCTTTGCTGCATTAGCCTCCCGGGTAATGCACAAGGCCTCGGCAGCAGTTTCACAATCATTATTTTGAGCCCTGATCGTTATCAACAGACCTGTGTTTTTTATGCATCATCGGTAGCGTAAGCGTTGGACTAACACTCGTTTTCCCCTCCGGTTTATTTTATGCCCAATTGAGGCCAGAATATGTTTCTTATTTAATGAAAAATAATACTGTCAATGGCTGTCGGATAGCGTTTAAGCTCTATTGTCAGCCCTGACCACGGCCAGGCCAACAAAATTTTGACAAAATTCAAACAGCTTACAAAATTGAACACAGATGCCAAAAATCTGCTTCCTTCATTTATTTTCAATTTAAATATATGGGTTTTCTTAGGCATTTACCTTGCATTTGCAAGGAAATGAGGTCATCTTGGACATAACCCCTAGTTGGATATTTTGGTTAAAAAGAATTTAGTTGCTCTGCGACTTTGCGACTTTGCAACTTTGTGACTTTGTGACTTTGCGACTTTGCAACCCCTAGTCGGATATTTTAGTTAAAATGCATTAGCAAGATGGCGTTATTTCGAAGCCTTTTTCATATATTCCTCACCAAAATGCAGCAAAACCAATGAGGTAATATGCAAATAATGTCGTCACTTTTAAAACAGAAAATCTGGAATCTGATTCCGGAATCTGGTTCTGTACCCAATCTGCAAACGAATGAAGACGTCATGGCCTCCATCTCTTAAAACTTTTTTACCCCTGCATGCCAGGAAATGAAGAATTAGCTTGCAACCCAGAGCTCCCCGGGCGAGTCATTAAAGGCGATTAAAGAAGGGGGAGCTGTTCTGTGCCAACTCTCGTGCACAGAACCAGATTGTATATAATCTTTTTGCTACACATGGTCCTTTAACTACAACAAGGAAGAAAAAATAACTAGAAATTTAATTATTATTTTTAAATCAGATTATTCCAAATCATGAAGATTTCAGAAAATCTTTACAATTATCCATGGCACATTAGAAAACGCACGGTTTACTCATAATGGTAAAAGCTAAAATTAAAGCGCGTGCATTCCCGTGCCTCACCTGCCTGCACCGGCGTGGAGCGATACTGTGGCGGATGCTCAAACGAAATGCTCTCCATCTTGTTCAGCCACACCATGAAATTGCTCTCCGGCTCCGCTCCATTTCGTCGACAGGGTGGGACACTGCAGCGATCCTTTGACCTCGTCCTGCTCCCCCCTATCCCCCCAACCCCCCCAACTCCCCCAACCCCTCCGACTCCACGACTCATTTCCCTGTAATCGCACGACTCGGATCTCTCAGACGCCCCTCCCCCCCTGAACCTCACCCTCTCACCCCCGTGCTCCGTCCTCCCGTTTCCGCGCTCCATCGTGCTAAATTGCTGTCCATAGCCCGACGACGTGTGACCGTTAGCGGCAGAACTTTCTCTTCTCCTGTTTCTCGCTTCCCCCGCCGCAGCCGCTGCCGCCAGCAGATCGTCCCTCGCTCCGCTCAGCTGCAACAGCCTTTCCTCCTGCGTCCTTGAACTTCTTCCCCCGTAGGACCCCTCCCCCCCATTGACCGTCCTATCGCTCATGGTATTCTCATACGCCGTCGGCGGATTTGACTGGATCCAAGAATGCGTCAAATCCGAAGAGCTCTCAATCCACGCTCGCTCCTCCGAGTACGCGTCCCCAGGAGTCCGCTGTGTGTTTCCAGCAGCGGCGCCTCTATCAAACGTCCGCGAGAACCCGGAGTTGTCGCTCGAGAGCCCGCTGTCCCCCGAGTCGTCCCCGCCCGAGTAGTAGTACCCATAGTACGCGTCCCCGTCCCCACGCAGTTCCTCTAGACGCCGGAAGTCTGCAGAGACGGACCGGCAGGGGTGGGGGCCCCCTCCTCCTCCTACCCCCCCTCCTACCCCCCCTCCTACCCCCCCTCCTATCCCCCCTCCTACCCCCCCTCCTACCCCTCCTCCGCCGCCTCTGCGGTCGGAGATGGCGAAGCGATCGGGGGAGCGCTGGCGCCTGGTGTTTCCCCCGCCATCGAGGGGGTATGGGTAGGAGGCGGTCCGGCTGCCGGATTTGACGACGACGATGGGAGGAGGGGGAGGGGAGGGGTCGCGGTCGGCTGAGGCAGCACCGCGGCGAGATAGGGTCCCGGAGTTGGGCGTGACGTAGGATGAAAAACCTAGAATCAAATACAGGTATGCAGAGGGCATTGCAAGAAAATATCCCCCAAGCCAATTTCCGAAAGATCATCCGAAATCTAGGGTTTTGCTTAATTTCAGCACTTTTTGACTGTATATAGGCAAGGCGACATCATAGTTTATGATTCTAACTGCGCGACTTGAATCAAGGCACTGGAGAACTGGAATACGTCTCCTAATTGACTGACATGTATATGTACATGCAAACAAAAGCATGCAACTACATACATAGACAAATGGAATGATATCTGCAGCAACTTGAATGTTCTTGACCGTTTATATCGAAGTATCTTATACCCAATGATTGATTGCATGAAATTCAAGAATATAAAATAAAATAAAATAAATAGAATCAACAAGCACACAAACAAACACAGCAAAACTCAAGCATACCCAAAACCGCAAGCAAATCCCGAAATAAGGGTCTAGTCATAATATTACATGCACCGTTCAAATGAACAATCATTATAACTTATAAGACACACACAAAATCATTTAGAATCAAAGAATCAGAGTTCCAATGATGCCTTGAAGAAATCATTCATTAAATGCATAAAATTAGGAATAATTTTATTTCCAGATAAATTATGCTTTCTGCATAGCAATGCATAATCGTCGTCGCCATTCAGTAGATATATTCATACATCAACAATTAAATTCAAAGGCTCTACTATAAACGTGGCTCAACACTTACTTACCCATTGCGTCCCCTCCCCCCGCCGCCCCCACCCCCCCGACCCTCTTGCGGACGGTGAGCACGAGTCGCTTGGGGATTGACATGGAGATGACGACGTCCTCGAGACGCCTCCTCGTCACGTCGACGCTGTTGACTGTCAGGATCTCGTCCCCGACCCGCAGCAAGCCGTCCTGCTCCGCCACGCTGCCCCCCGCCAGGCGCGACACGAACACGCCGTCGGGCCGGTCGCGACCGTTTCCCTCGCGGATGTACAGGCCGAGGCCCTGGCCGGGCTGCTTGGTCACCTGAGGGGGGAAGGGGTGGAAGTATGGAGGTTTGTTGTTATGTTTGTTTAATGATTGTGGGAGTTTGTCTTTGGTTTCCAAAGTGCTAATTTGACATCGCATTTTTGTATGATCCATAAATAGTTAAGCTTTTTTTTCATCCATCTCGGTCGTTGTTTATTGTTATGAGATTAATTAATGTAAGACTAAATTTAGACTACATATTAGATATATTTATTGTTATAGTCTTTATCAAGAACGGCACAAAATATACATTAGTCAATGATAGCCCACTTAATTTCAGCAACTATGCAAATTCAACAATGTTTAAAATCATTAAATGTCGACCAAACCCCTACCTCCACAGTTTCGACAGCCGTCTGACGATTGTCTGCCATCGTCGACCGGCTGAAAAGTTACCGGTCAAGGTACCGGTCAAGTTACCGTTCAAGTTATCGGTCAAGGTGCCCGTAGGCCTTGGGACGTCGACGACTCCTGGTCCTAGTCAGGTTACCGAAAATATCCCCTGGATAACCGACTGGAGGAATTGGAAAACATAATCCAAGGGATCGGTTAGGTTGCTATGAAGTTCAAAAAATTCAAAAGTTTCAACTAAGTCAGTGTCTTTTTAAAGCAAGCTGGCTTAGTGAATAATCCAGTGACATCATAAAGTTGAAATGATGGATGCAACGAATTAGCTTACTCAAATCAGATGTAAATTGCTAGAAGCGTAACAAACATTGAAAACGAGTACTTTTATAATTATCTAGTCCGAAAGGAATCAGGTCTGAGCATTGTTTACGTCGAGTGCCCTTGCCAACATCCGGCACACCATTCTTTTATCTTTCTGCAAATAATAAAAGCAGTTAACCTATATTTCTATACGAGACGTTGTCCATTTTTTCTTGATATCAGACTTGGCATTATGCCTTATCAAGTAGGCCTAGACCAAAACTCCATCAGTACGCTACAGCGTTAGAACTAGCGGTGGGCGTTAGAACTGTCGGTTCCTAGTAGAGTAGTGACTGTAGGTACAGTCATAACTAGACTATACCCCTGCTTTCCCCAAGTCACACGCTCTAGGATAAGGCTATTAACACAACAGTTCAATTCCAATTTTCAATTTCACACAAGCTATGCCAATTCAATTTCAACCAATTGTCGCTATGATATGACTAGTATCCATTACGTCGACTGATATGTAGGTTACATAGGCGTATGAACCTATCCGCTAAATACTTGCAAAGTTCCACGCAGCAGCGTCCGCAGAGACTAGCCTATTCGTCTATTCAGCATCACGTAAGCTTGCGCGCGAGAGCCGTGAAACGCCGCGTGGCGTGCTAACGACACCGCGAGCGCGGCGGCTCCTTCAGAGTCGACCTGTTCGGTAACTAGCCGCACAGCTATGCGACGCCTTTACAAACTGTGCACTGACTGTTGCAGCAGCGGACATCTGAATCGCATCGCATACGTCCATTTGTCAGGGCGTTCGAGAAAGAAGAAAGAAAATTGAAGAACAAATCTAGTCTGTTAGCAGACAATAGGGATCGCGTTTTCCTCGTTTAGAGACAATGCGTGGAATTCCGAGGCGGGCCTAGAGAATTTGGACTACTAGTCCAAATAGGCTACTGCTAGATAGTGACCCTATATTTTAGGCTAGTCCAAATTCTTTGCAGCTGCCTAAATTATTCCGTCGTCATTAGTGAAAAGAGATTTTATCGCGTTTTACACACAAAGGAGTCAATTTTAAAATATATTAAATACCAACGCAGATTCATAAAAATTGCAGTCTCTCCATTCTCCACACACAGTTATATCTGCATTTTTAGGCGCAAACCTCATTCTGAAAATCTAATAATTATAATATCAGGCTGCAGCACAATCTTCCGCCAAGTCCGATAGCCTTGACCAGTATAATCTTCAACACACTGGACCTCCCTCTAGGCTAAATTCGGCTGCGCCGCTTGGATGCGCAGTTTTCAATTTTCGCAGCGCTGGCTATATCGACCCGGTCGTTGTTGTACAGGGTGTAGGCGGCGTAGGCCA
>JAQIWG010000454.1:0-33878 GCA_034695025.1 Chamaedrilus cognettii
TAACAAGTGTGCCTGGTGACGCAGTGAGAGAAGATCTAACAATGGTGCCTGGTGACACAATAACCGAAGATCTAGCAAGGGTGCCTGGTGACAGGGCGCTTAGTGATACAGTGAGAGAAGATATAACAAGGGTGTCTGATGACGCAGGGAGAGACGATCCAACAAGGGTGCCTGGTGACACCGGGAGAGAAAGTCCAACAAGGGTGCCTTGTGACGCAGCGAGAGAAGATATAACAAGGGTTCCTGGTGAACGTGATAATGCTGCTGCTTCTGCCAGCATTGATAAAGGCCTTGAGATGGATGAGGCTGGGGATTTACGTTCGGTTAATTTCATCATGAAGGTCGTTGAGGAATCGAGGCGAGAAACATCACCGCTCAGTAATTTTGCAGAAAGATTCCGATCCAGTATTGGTGGGCCTGGTTTGGATTTAGAATCGACAGTGACGGAGAAAAGTGAAGGAGAAAAAGAGGTGACTTTAGATCAGAATGAAGGCTTTACCAAAGTGGAACTAGATAATGTTTCAACAGCCGTTGATGAAATATCACGAAAAGTTTCTGGCATCGCAGCTCCTGAAGATGCCTTCGAACAAGTTGCAAGTGCGGACGAGGCAGGAGCTTTGGAAAGTTTTACTGAAGTGTGCGAAACTGCCACAAATGAGAAACGATCAGTTGTAAATCCACCGCTAAATAACGTTGAAGCATTGGGCTCTGATCTGAAGGCAAAGATAGCAGATGATGCCAAGATGATCGATGAATCAATGCTCAGAGACAATGCACATGCAGGTATCTCTACTGCAGATGGCAGCGTAAGGCAAGCTATGAATGCAACAGAAAGCGCCAATTTAGTTGCAGCAGATTTGACGAAATTAAGTGATACTCAGCCTGAAGAAGTTTCTGCAATGGTAGGAAGGGCTCTAGCACAACGCAGCACTGCAGAAGTGTCGTATAGAGCTGAACCCGGTGAAAATACAGTGGCAATAGAGCTTCAGAAGGTCATTCGAGATGTCTCTGAGAAACCAGTTCCCCAGAGGTCCGGTTCCAATCCGACGGGATCGAGCTGGAATGTGTCGGAGGCTGACTCTGGATTCACGAGCATCGGAAATATGTCGATGGAATGCATCACAGACATTGCGAGCGATGAGTCACTTTCGCCTGTATTTCAACATTCCACATCGTCTGAACTGAGGCGCAATGAAGGCGATGCGAGGGAACAATCATCCATATCTGAAGAATTGGGTAGCAGAAATGTGGGCGGTGTGCCTGATTTAAGCGCAGTACAGGACAAGGTGGCGCAGTTGACTGTGACCAATGAAGGAAACATGGTGGAAGTTCAAAACGCTGTGAGTGGTGCAGACACAAATGAATCAACTAGTGGAGCGGATGCAGAAGTGGATGAAGCTGATGAAACTTTGATCGGGCATGCAAATGAGCGGGATGTCACTGATGAAGGTGTCAATCTACCAGCGGATTCAAGCAGCAATGAAAGAGAATGGTTGATAACATCTGGTGTAGTGGATGAAAAAATAAACAATACATTCAGAGAAAATGTACTGAACCAGTTGCCTGCACCTGAGAGACGGGAAGCGGAGATATATAGCGCTGCAATAGGCGGGATAGATAAACATGTAAAATCTGTCGATGGTGAGAATGTCGAACTGGATGTCGTTTTGAGAGAGGATCAGGAAGAGCCATTGACCACAGCTGAGAACAAAGTTGCAGAAGTTGATGACAATGCAAGTGACATCAAATCTGAAGATGCAGAGATCCGCTCTAAAGGTGGTGATGATGCTGTGAGGCAGAGTGTGGAGGCAGAGCAGGACGAGAAACAGGACATCTTTGGTCGAGTGGTTGAGGGTGGAATCGATGGTGTTACTGCTTCCAGTACAGACCTGTTGAGAGGAGTGGCTGCAGCGAATGAAGATGATCGAAAGAAATCTGATGACACGCCTATCACTGATGCACAAACTGAAGGTGCAGTTGAAGATATGGAAGAAACCGGTAGCAAGGTTGAGGATGGAGGACGTAAGGATGACAGGGCTGAGGATGTGCATCAAACTATTGACAGGGTCGAAGAACAAACTACAGGCAAGATTGAAGATGTGGGACAAGCCATTGACAATGTTGTGGATACCAGACAACCCGACAACCAGGTTATCCATATTAGTGATATGACTACAGATGACAAAGCGCTGTCAACTCAAGAGACAGAGAATACTGGTCTAACAGAGAGCAGCGTGGAAGATAGATATATGAATGAATCTGTGGACCCTGCATCTACTGCTGAAATGACAGTCAAGCGCAAGGTTGCTAAGAAGTTGACTGACACTATGCCAGATGTTGAGAAGACAGCAGTTGAAGATTCGGGTGATGACGTTCAGAGGACAAGAGTCCCTGATAGCGCAGTGGTCTCAGATACGGAAACACTTCCAAATGTAAATTACTCAGAACCTGGCGGTATTGTGAGTGGATCTGGTTTGGAGCAAGAAACAATTCAAATTGCGGAGCTTGAAAGTGTTTCAGACATAGAGCGAGAAGAAATTCTGGGTGTGAAGAATGAAGAAATCTCTCCAAGTGATGCATTACGGACGGATCAAGAAAGCTTGCCTCTGACAAAGGAAGGGGGCACCTCTCAAACAGAACGAAAGATGATGGCCCAATCTGGAAAAGGTAAAGCTTTCCAAACAAAGCAAGAAGATATCTTCCAAGCAGGACAGAATGAAGGACAGAATAACATCTCCCAAGGAGCAGTGTCTCAAGAAGGCATTTTACATGCAAGCCAAGAAGACTTGTTTCACACTAATTGGGAAGCACTCTCCCAATTGGAACAGGAGATGTCTGAAACTGAAGAGCAAACCTTACACCACACTCAACCTAAGCAGTCAAGTCTGTCGGATAGTGTTCTTGCAGAGACTGGAGCAAGCTTCAAGGTGGATAGTGGAACAGAGATGCAAACAGACATACCTAAGGGGAGGCTGACGGAGAGACAGGTGATCAGTGATGATGAGGAAGGTATGCAGACAGACATTCAAGCAGACATACCTACAGCAGAGAGAGAAAACGTTGGTCAGCCTGCCACAAATGAAATCAACACAGATCGTGGAGGAATCATTCAGGCATACACAGGAATTGATGCCGAAACAGGCGTTGTGGCTGGC
This sequence comes from Chamaedrilus cognettii, assembly GCA_034695025.1. Classification (NCBI taxonomy): domain Eukaryota; kingdom Metazoa; phylum Annelida; class Clitellata; order Enchytraeida; family Enchytraeidae; genus Chamaedrilus; species Chamaedrilus cognettii. Next base: position 3,156 of record JAQIWG010000454.1, read on the forward strand.
ATTAGCACTGGAAGAGAGAAAAACATTAAGGAGAATGTCAAAAGAGATACTGAAGCAGGCTCCCACGCTGGCACTGAACTTGCGAGACAAACAGACATCTGGAGTGATGCTGCGAGTGATAGAGCTGCAGAACTTGAAGCAAGTGATAGAATAAAGGAGGATGATGCAAGTAGCCATGCTGACACAGTGACAGAAGGAGGCACTGTGACCCAAGTTGACCAATTATCAGAGTCAAGCAATGACGCGAATGTGAGAGTTGAAGTTGAGGAAGGAAGCAATTTAATTGAGCTTGTTTCGAATGCAGCTGGATTCAATGAAGCACTGAGTCAGGGTGCGGAGAATACAAAAGAAGGCACACGAGGACTGGACAGGAAGAAAACGCAAGTCGAAACTCTGGGTAAAGCCAGTCCCGACACGCTCGTCAATGATGATACTCTGAAACATGGTACAGATGGCGGTGATGTAAAAGCTATCCAAAAGCCTGAAAATAAAAGGGAGCACACTGTTTCACAGAGAACAGTGGATGGATCGCAAAATGTGGAAGATGCAAGTGATGCTGCATTATCACGGGGCATTGAAGGAGTGAGGGATTCAATGTTAAGTCACGAAAAAACAATGGGAGACGTTACTGAATCAGGCGATTCAACAGCCCGAGGTGTGATGACGACGAGCGATCTGGCTGAATTCTCATCTATATCTGATCGTTCTGAGCAACTTGCTTCGATTGAAGAGCAGACTGATGCTTCTGTAGAGTCGCAAGATCAAGAACTGAGTCTCTCTGAAAGTTTGTCAGAGCAAGAAAACAATGAAGCAGATGCAGAGCAGAGCGTCGATGGCAGAGAAGGAATTCTGCCTCTACTTGCTGAGGCTTCAGCTGATAGAACTCTCATATCGGAATCTGGTGATTGGGTGTATGCACGAAATGCCCGGCAAGGTGATGAAGAAGGAAGGGAACCTGGAGTTGAAAGCTATCAGCATCATGCCAAGGGTTCACGTTTAGATATTACAGCTTTAGAGCGAGCTGGTGACCAGAATGTAGTAGTGAGCTGCTCTATGGTACAGAGGACGCCTACTGAAACTGACACGGCAGCCATACGACAACCATTGCAGCAACGAGGTTCGACAGTGGAGGGACCAGCAAGCTCGCCCAGTGATACTGCTACAAAGGGGCATGATATTCAGCTCATTGATCTTGTGAAAGAGGACAAACCTGGCGTCATGGCACAGCGTCAAACTGATGTGAATATTGAGAGTGTTACAGAGGAAAGAAATGATGCACAAATGAAAATTGAGGCGACAAAAGAAGCAGACCTGGATGTATCCGACATTCAAATGGCTACTGAAACAGAACAGGAAGCTGACATTTTTGTGGACACAGTGTCGCATGAGCAAGCATCTATTAGCGCAAATAATGACAGAACTGAGGAGACGACCGAGATGCATGCAGCAGTCAAACCAAGCACAGATGCAGAAGCACAAATAGGGGTAAAGGCAGACACTTCGACCGGAGTGCAGACAGACTTGAGCATTACTGCTCTCACGGTTGCAGAGTATGTGGATGCAATTGTTGTGAAGGCTGTCGCTCTAGCGGACAAGAATGTCATCTGCAGCGTAGAGCCTCAAGATGACAAAGACCAGGGTATGAGGGAGGGGAACTGGCAAGATGAGGAAAATATTGTCTCTGTCACCACAGGACCAGCTGATGCCAACCAATACAGCGATGATCCTCAAACATCAGATATAGACTCGACAAACGAGGACACAACTAGCCAAAAGTTCTTAGATCAGACTATGCCATTCTTCGGTGACGCATTCGGAGGAGAATCCGAGCTGAACACCAGAGAAGTAGATGAAATCCTGATAGATAAGTTCGCTGATCGTGCAGAAACTCTCAGTGATGAAGTCTTATCTAACGAGCAGGATGCTTCTGAAGACTTTCACTCAAAGTCAATGGAGACCAGAACGGCTGAGATAGAGATTTTAAAAGAAAGAGAACATCAAATGCAGACCGAAACTCTACCATCAGTGAATGAGTCAAGTTATCAGCTGAGCTCCTCTCACGATGAACAGGGAGTGGACACTGAGGGTGTGTCAGATTTAAACACAAGCCATGAAGAAAAAGCATTGCCCTTGCCATTTACAGACGACGTCATAGAAGCACTGAAATCAAGTGATATGCAGGAATTGGACTCTGAGGATGATGGCACAAGTGAAGCGAAGGTCATAAATGGTGTCACAAAGCAAGAGGAGACCTCTGCTCGAGGTGGAATGACTGACGTGGATTCGACAAAAGAGCAGAAATCAAGTGAAGAGCTAGAAGATATTGTGACTGTTCTGATTTTATCCGGATCAAGAAATTCAGATCAACATGCAGACACCAAAGATGTATCTCTGGATCAAGGCGGCACTGAAAGCAACTTTGTGCACAAACCAATAGTTGAAATTAAAAAATCTGAGTACAGAGATACCGCTGAAAAGCAATTGATTGATAGTGTGGAAATGGAAGATCTTTCGCAGACATCGGAAGCTGCGAAAAAACGCATTCCTGCTGGTGCAAATTTGAGGGCGGAAGAAGTAAACAAACTGAGCCATGGTGTGGTTAATCAACCGGCAGTCGGTAAGGATGCTGCAGCAGAAGACGTGGACCTGACAGTGGAACAAGGGCAGCAGTTGACAGTTGGTCAAGAGTTACCAATGAGGCTAACAGAAAGCGAGGATAGAATGTTGGCAACCAACCAAGTGCCTAATAGTGAAATTCAGATGGAAATACATGCTGGAAGTCCATCTGCTGATAGTCATAATTCTGATTTGGGAGCTAGGAGCATAGGTTTAATTCCCCAACTTGAATCAAGCATGCAGGGGAGGGCAGGAGTCTCTGCATCGGAGCAAGACAATACAGAGCAAGCCAAACAATATGAAAACAAGATAGATACCGACGTGGCTAGGGAAGGCAGTCAAATGCCCATGAATCAGGAAACCCACTCTCTCGAGGATACATTCAAAGGTGGTCTGCGAGGTGAACTGGACAATCTTCCAAGTGACATTAATCAGCAAATCCTTGAACCAACAGAGTTGCACTACACAAAGATTGCCAAGGAAGCAGACAAAGAAGCGAACCAGACAAATGCAGAGAGACATTCAGGCATGCAGCAAGAAGAAGCATTTGAAACTCTAAGTCATGAGGAGTTTAGCCAGTCAGGGAGGGACGATTACACGCAAGGGCAAGAGAATACAAGCCAGAGCTTCACGAATGACGGTGCTAACGGGGTCAATATTACTGACCAAATCTCGACAGATCAAAGCTCGGAAGTAAGCGACATCAGTGAACAAAAGTCTGCGGATGATATTTCAAAAGAACTTGACGCTTCAAATGAAAGCTTTGCAGATTCAAATCGTTTCAATGCAGCAGATTATATTTTGCCAGACATGATCAGCAAACAGGGTGATACAGTGGTCGAGGGTCCTTTGGATGTAAATGCTGAGATTCATGATATAACAACACCCACAGAGCTAACACAGGACATTGAAGGCGCAAATGATGACGTCATAGCCCAGAACGTGCAAGGCGTCAAGGATAGGACCATACAACAACAGCAAACGGAGATCGAGGGTACGTTTTCCATACGGCAAGATGAAGGTATGAGCTCGAACAATGTTGTACAAGGTGATGTACATACAACGAGTGATGTCCTCACAGAAGTCAAGGAAACATCTGAAGATGGTACGTCAGCACAAGTTGCGGATTCTGTGAAAGATGTCAATCAGAGGCAAGACCTGGAAAATGTACTTGCTCAGACAATAAAATCAGGTAGTGTTAGTGATTCATTTCGAACTGCTAAAGGAGCAGATGCTGCAGTTGAATCTTCCGGCTATGACAGTATTACCACAGGGACCTTTGAACAGAACTTGGATCAAGCAATGTTGCCAGGTAGTGCAGATGTGACAAAAGAGTCTACTGACAGAAGTGTCGAGGCTGCCAGCAATGACAGTTTGCAGTCAGAGACTCTGGAACAGGACTTGGTAGATGAGGAGAGATCGAGTCACGCCGGTAGCATGGATGACATAGTGACGAGAGATGGGGCCAACTTAGACGATGCCACGCGATCACAGGAGCAGATAGGATCAAGTGATGACACTGATGCCCAACTTGCTGCAGGCTTTATCTCCAATACCCTATCACAAGAGGCTTTGGACAAAGCTGTAATAAAAGAAGCAGCAGCTTCAGCAGATAGGGCCCTCGTCCAAGGTGAAGCAACTACAACAGATATTGCCCCGCAGGATGCCACACTGGAAGAAAGTCTGGAAAAAGAACCTGATAGCAAAATGTTGGCAAGTGGTGTGGATAACATTAGAGACAGCACCCTGGTTAAAGGCATTGGAGATAATATCATAGCTATAGATGAAGAAAGGGTAAGAGATACGACGATGACGGTAGAAGAGTTCACTGTTGTAGCTGGTGATCAAGCTGTTGGAGGCAGTAACATTCTTGTTGAAGGAGGCGGACTGACTGAACTTGCCTCAGAGGCACTAACCAATAAAGATCAAACCATGACTGATATGAATTTGGGTGAGATACAGGCTACAATTCCAGTAAAAACTGCCACAGATGAAGTCAGCCAGCAGCCTGCAGCTACCAGTGATACATCTGGCGATGCTTTGGAACCAATTGTGAAGCAAGGGACTGGAACTGATGATCTGAGTGAACCGGCTGCTGTTGATACTGATGCAACAGCTGTACATGCTTCGTTAGAAGGGAGCACGCTATCCCCAGACCTTGGACAGGTGGACCAAAATGCAGACTCCACTGTTGAATCGATGACAAGACAAGCTGGCATGGTAGATGGTGGATTGAAAAAAAGAATGGAAAGCACACCAAAACCACAATTAGAAACAGAATTGGATGGCAAGTCTTTAAACCAGAGCGATGAGAGCCGTCCATCAAATAAATACGTAGAAGAACTGCCTTTGAACCAAGATGCAGAACACCTGCCACTGAAGAAAGTCTTACCTGACCAGGCGTTGGAACAAGTCCAAGAGAGCGATCTATCGAATGAAGGTCAGAAAGATCAGTCGTTGCGTCATGATTCTGAGAACGAATTATTGGATCAAGGCTTATACGATACAAATATAACCTTGGAGGGTGCTGGGGAGCCAGATTTTGAAAAATCAAACGTTCCAACAGCTGTGAAAGGGGACGCCAATACTGAAGTAGATGCAGAGCATATCAAAGTTGGTGACTCTGCACTCCAAGGACAGACATCCGAAGAAGCTGTGACTGATCATGCAGCCATAGTGAAAACTGCTGCAGATGGTGGTTTAGTGTCAAGAGATGTGACTGATAGTTCAGTTTCAACAGATATGGCTGGTGACTTTGTGTCAGCAGGTGCGGCTGGTAGCTTAGCTTCAAGGGACGTGATCGATGACTCAATCCCATTTGATATGACTGCTAATTCAGTGCCACGAGATGTAACAGGTGACTCCATGACGGCGGTCATTCACCAAGGCTTGGCTGCTGAGGTTGCAGCCAGTGTAGACTCGGCTCTCGGGCTTACGGTGGATTTGAGCAGTGAAGGGACCTTGCACGACATGGCATCGTCGCTGGACATTTCTGCGGCAGCCGTTTCAGCAGCAGACAAAAATATCGCAGAAAATATTGAAAAGATAGAATCAATGCTAGAGCATCCTTCATTTGATGACGTACATCAGGATGCAAGGGCGGCAGATACACCAACCAGCGTTCAATCAGATAGGCAGGATATTGACCAATCGGATGCTTTGATAAACACTCAATCTGCAGTGCCCAGTGAATTAACTGAAGCCGTTACCCACCCAGATAAAAATATAAATCAAAGAGATTCCACTGGCAGTAAATCACTAGATTTATCTTCGGATGACAGAGTTGTACCTGAAATCACACAGAGCAGTGACCAGATGGGTGCTGAAGAAAATGTTTTGTCCCGAGAAGATGCTGAAAATACCAGCGGTGTGGTGACCCTAAGAGGTGCAGATGGAGGTGCAGGCTTCAAAGACACAGAAGTCCTTGTAATCGACATTCTACCAGATCGACGAATTGGTCCTCCATCCTCCGGTGAAGAAACCCTAAAATCAAGCAATTCCGAAAACTCGCTTGTTTATGGTGGACGATCGAAGCTGAGTATCGGCGATCGAGTCGAGAACGACGTTGAGTTTGAGTACATGGGATTGCAGCCACCCACCTCTGATCAACGGGTAGTTGAGATCCCTGGCACCGATCGAATTTTGAGAGACCCTCTCACGTCTCCTTATACCAGTCGAGATTTTGCACGTACTGCGCTCGATATCGAAATCAGTCCCGGTCTTCGAAGTGCGGCGCCCTTGCGAGCGTTGGAAGCATTAGGGCTGCTTCCATCTGTTCAAGCTGGTGGAGACAGTGTGATACCAATGGAACTAAGCTCAAGCAGTACTCTGGATGTGTCCCAACTCCAATCAGCTATCGATACCAGCGGCAGTGGTGCCCCAGGAGAAAGAATCGATTTTCAATCCAGAGAATTAGCTTCTGCAGATATACCGAGCACTTCTGATCTACATTCAGCTATCGTTGATGACATGAAGAATGCTGGCAGGGCAGATGCTAAAACTACAGCTGTGGACATCATAAGTGCAACGCCAGTACGCGGCGCTCAGATCGCTGACGGTTCAGCTTCCATCAAGCCAATGAGTCGTTCTTCTCTAGAGCGTTTGGCGAGCTCGAGGCGTCGTGCGACAGATTCACCGAGCATCACCGAATCGCACGGAGATCTTACCTCAGTGGGCTTCGCTCCGGCTACAATCGAGGAGGATTTGCGAGAGTTCAATCTAGCGGTTCCGGAGTCTCCGTTGAGCTCTTCGTCCTGTGCTTTATCGACTATCGAAGGAGATTATGAGTACGATGATAACAGTGATGAAAGATATGCTGATCGCCATGCCGATGATAAGGAGAAGTTGTATGATCGCAGTGCAATAAGGTATGGTTTGGAAAGACTGCCAGAAGATGTTGATCGGTGGGAACAGCATGGAACTGAAAATTCTGATTGGCTAAGGCAAGCCGCAGCTGTGACTTCCAATTGGCAGGGGCAGTCACGAACCGAGCCCTCTAATTGGCAGGCTGATCCAGAAACTGACCCTAATTCTTCAGATAGGCCCTTGTGGTACAGCTCCACTTCTGAACTGGAATGTTACGAACGCTCTGATTGGTACGGTTCTGAAGCCGCTGAAAACCAAATTGGTGAAAAATCAACGTCAGCCGATAGCATCACGTATGTTTTCGTCGGTCCGATGAGAAATTTGGGTCGACTTGTTGTCAGTCCGGTGGAGGGAGGGATGGCACAGAGGGGGCGTGTGATCCGACAAATGTCTGCTCCTGGGCAGGACAGTGAAGCTGGAATAGCATCAACGGTTGGAAGGCCACGAAAACTTAGTGACGTCACCGGTATGAAGAGTGACTCGTCTGCAGAATTTAACAGTGGCAGTACCGATGAAAGCGAAAAATGTTTGAATTATGCAAGGGACAAAATTCGACCAGGAATTGAAGATAGGACTACCGATATACGTGTAGATGTTGAATCTAGTCACGAAGAATTAGAGAGTGTACTGCACGATGAAAGAAGGAGTGAAAGAACTGAATGGTCTATAGAACAAGAACTGAAATCTCAAGTTGATGAAGGAAGTGTTTCTGTGAGCGTCGAATTTGATCATGAGGAGTTGAACGATGAGGTGAAAACAGCTGTGTACCACGAAGAAAAGATCTCCGATGCAGATAGCAAGCAAGGTGACACAAGCATCGAACATCTGCATCATGTACATGATGATCGAAAAGAAGGTAATGATGTTGTCGACCACAGTGATACACGTGTCATTGTAAGCAGTGAGGGCTTGGAGGCTTCTGAAGGGCATAGTCGAAAAATTTCCACGGAGACCACTGACATGGAGACCGTTAACAAGGAGGCTATGGCTGCGGAGAACCTCCCAGCAGCGACTCTTCCAACAGAGACTGTCCCAACAGAGACTAGCCCAACAGAGACTGTCCCAGCAGAGACTATTGCTACAGAGACTAGCTCTACAGAGACTAGCTCAAAGAAGACTATACCAACAGAGAGTATGCAAATGGCAATCCGTACGGATACTATTGCCTCTGAGACTCTTCTGACAGAAAGTATCAATAATGTCATAACACAGGACATAGGCAATGTCGATTCTAGCGGTAATCTTGTTTTAGGCAGAGCTTTGGATAGAGACAGAGAGGAACATTTAACCAGTGAGACCGGAGCAGTCACAAGACCTACGACTGATAACAACACGAACATCTCTGGAGCACATGAATGCACTGTGCCGGCTGACACCACAGACAAAATTCTTTCCGGTATATTGACCAGCAAAGTTACTATCCTCATTGACTACGATGCAGAGAAAGACGTAAATGAGGAAAGTTTTGTAGGGACCCAAGATGTTAAGAAATTGCTAGCAGATCTGATCACCAAGGGCGGTGCAGGTGCCAAATTAGATGATATTGAAGATGATGATGATGAGAGGGGCGATGTAAAAAATAGTACGGAAAGTGTCCTTTTAGAAGCTGAATTCAAACAGGATGACATTGTGAGCGAATCAATCACACAAGGAGAAGCTGCTTTGGATGCCAAATTGGATGTTGAGGACAGCATGACGTCATCACCTTCCGATCAGAATTTGATACAAGGAATCAAGCGAGTGTCAGGGGAAGACAAGGAATTACCCACTCCATCATTGTCTGGTGTAGATGAGACTGGATCATGTGAAAGCGAATCTGTTTTGCCGTCTTCTGAAGTAATACAAGCAGAAGATAGGGCAGATAGTCTGAAACAAGACAATTTGACAACAATCAGAGAGATAGCTGTAGATGCCGAGCTGGATGCAGAGTTCTCAGCTGGTATTGAGCTGACCGAAGAAACGCTGTTGCCTTCCAAATCGCACCAGAGCAGATCTTTGATCTCTCCTCCAGCGCTCCAAGATGTGACTGGTTGGAATGAATCAATGGTAGAACAAGCGAAGGAGTTTGGTTCTGATCTAGTGACGTCATCACCAACCAATTTAGATGCAGCAGTAGTCGAGAATGAAGGAGCAGTGCAACAGCTGAGGGGTGTATTGGATTCTAAGATTTCAGCAGAATTGGGTGAAGTGGACGATGTCAGTATGCGGCCAGTGTCGGGCACAGAATCAGATGCAATGGAACAGAGAGCAGAGCTGAGAGATAATGTGTTGAGGATTGCACCTGATGGTCAAGAGATGTTGCTAACAGATCTAGAGCAGCCAATCAGTGACAGCGATCAAACTCGCTACCGTGCCCAAATGGATTATCTGTCAGATGTCGACAATCAATCAACACCTGTATTTAATATAGAGGAAAAGTATCGAACCAATCAAATAGGAATGCTGGGGATAGATTCGGCAGCAGAATGTATGAGCGATGTCGAAGGCTTGGTTCAGAGAGGTAAGCTCGATGCTACTGCTGGCAATGTAACGTCACACATTTCAGGAGGCGAGCTAGTTGATGCAGTCAAATCTGAATCGATGAAAATGAGTGAAGGGGAGGGTGCGTTTTCTGATGCTAGTGCTGATGTGATTGTTGTAGGTAGAAAACCTGGACACAAATCAGAAATGGACTCTGTGTTGAAATTTGATGCACAGTGGATTGAACAACAACAGATGGAAACGGAGAAATTTGAAAATGTGCAAGATCAAGATACGCAGTTGCCACATCAAAGAATAGAAGCTGCACAGCAAGAGGATGATGTGTCACATCCTGAAGCTGATACATCATTGCAGCAGGATACACAGCGATCAGACCAGGGCACGTTTTGGAAAGATTCAGTAGAATTTGATGTTCCAGAACCAGGGATGGTGTCACAAAACCTGGAAGCAGAGACAGAATATTCACATGAAGCAAGTTCATCACTGCCAGAAATCGCATTGTCGCAGCAGCCACGAAAATTTGTGGTGCCCGGTGTGGAGCACCCACTCGAAGTGACTCGATCAGATGTGGTAATTCAGTTGTCCCAGGTAGTTGAAGCGGATAATTTTTCATGTCCAACAGGTGATTCATTCCCATCTGATTCAATGGACCAGGCTGTCCATGTTTTCAAGCCTACTGGTGATCCGTTCTGGACAAGCAGTGGTGAGACGAGACGAACTCCCCACAATACTGATTGGGATGTGGACACCGTCGAAAAACAGCAGGACAACGATCAAAATCCAACGTTTGAGTCTCCTGAGCACAGTCCCAGTACCCTGGAACAATCAGACCACATCCTAGATGATGTGCTTCACACAGATGTTACACGTGGAAACATCACGACGACTGAATCAAGGCTTGATCTGTTCTACATACCAGGTATGCCACATTACGAAGCAAATTCGAGGCAGGAGGTATCAGGCGCTGACTCGTGTGAACCTGATGACTATGAGCCAGCGGATGATTGGTTGAATAACAGCCTCACTGATGAGGCTGAGGAGGTCTCAGTCCGCTTGGATGCGGACTTTGATGAAGCAATCAGCAGAGAGATTGACACGCAGGGACATCCAACAGAGCCTGACTCACAACTGGAATTTGATGAAGGGCTCAGCAGGGGTTTAGAAATTGATCAAGGTCTCGGCAAAGAATCAGAACTTAATGAAGGCCTCGTCCAGGAATCAGAATTTGATCAAGGCCTCACTAGAGTATCAGAACATGAGCAAGGCCTCAGCAGAGGATCAGAAATTGAGCAGGGCATCAGCAGCGAATCAGAACTTGATCAAGTCCTCGGCAGAGAATTGAAACCTGATCAATTTCTCAGTAGAGGATCAGAGCTTGATCAAGTCAGCAAGGGAGCAGAACCTAAGGAAGGCGTCAGTAGAGGATCAGAGCTTGATCAAATCCTCAGCAGAGGATCTGAATTTGATGAAAGGCTCAGCAGAGGACCAGAACTTGATCAAGGCCTCGGCAGAGAATCAGATCTGGAGCAAGGCGTCCGTTTGGAATCACAACTTGAACGAGGCCTCGGCAGAGGATCAGAAATTGAACAAGTCCGTGGCAGAGGATTAGAACTTGAGCAAAGCCTCGGCCAAGGATCAGGATTTGATGAAGGGCTCAGCAGAGGATCAGAACTTGTACAAGACCTCGGCAGAGGATCAGAAGTTGGGAAAGACTTTAGCAGAGAATCAGAACATGAACAAGGCCTCGGCATAGGATCAGAATTTGATAAACGGCTGAGCAGAGATTTAGAAATTGAGCAAGGCTTCAGCAAAGGATCAGAACTTGATCAATGCCTCAGCAGAGAATCAGAGCTTGAGCAAGGCCTCGGCAGAGGATCAGAAATTGAACAAAACCTTGGCAGAGGATCAGAACTTGAACAAGGTCTAGGCAGCGGATCAAAGCTTGAGCAAGGCATCAGCAGAGGCTCAGAACTTGATCAAAGCCTCGGCAGAAGATCAGAATTTGATGACGGGCTCAGCAGAGGATCAGAACTTGATCAATGCCTCAGCAGAGAATCAGAGCTTGCGCAAGGCCTCGGCAGAGGATCAGAAATTGAGCAAAACCTTGGCAGAGGATCAGAACTTGAACAAGGTCTAGGCAGCGGATCAAAGCTTGAGCAAGGCATCAGCAGAGGCTCAGAACTTGATCAAAGCCTCGGCAGAGGATCAGAATTTGATGATGGGCTCAGCAGAGGATCAGAAATTGATCAAGGCCTCAGCAGAGAATCAGATCTTGATCAAGGCGTCCATAAAGAATCACAACTTGAACAAGGCCGTGGCAGAAGATCAGAATTTGATGAAGGGCTCATCAGAGGATCAGAACTTGATCAAGGCCTCAGCAGAGAATCAGAAATTGAGCAAGGCCTTAGCAGAGGATCAGAAATTGTGCAAGGCCTCAGCGCAGAATCAAATCTTGAGCAAGGCGTTCATGAAGGATCACAACTTGAACAAGGCCTTGGCAGAGGATCAGAAATTGAGCAAGACCTCGACAGAGGATCAGAGCCTGAGCATGGCTTTAGTAGAGAATCAGATCTTGATCAAGGCCTGAGCAGAGGAACAGAAATTGAGCAAGGCCTCGGCAGAGGATCAGAGCTTGAACAAGTCCTGGGCAGGGGATCAGAGCTTGAGCAAGGCATCAACAGAGGATCAGAAATGGAGCAAGATTTAGGCAGAGGATCTGAACTTGATCGAGGCCTCAGCGCAGAATTGGAACCTAAGCAAGGCAACAGTAGAGAATCACAAATTGACCAAGGCCTCATCCAGGAATCAGAATTTGATCGAGGCCTCACTAGAGTATCAGAACATGGGCAAGGCCTCAGCAGAGGATCAGAAATTGAGCAGGGCATCAGCAGCGAATCAGAACTTGATCAAGTCCTCGGTAGAGAATTGGAACCCGATCAAGGCCTCGGCAGACGATCAGAACTTGATCAATTTCTCAGTAGAGGATCAGCGCTTGATCAAGTCAGCAGAGGAGCAGAACTTGAGGAAGGCCTCAGTAGAGGATCAGAGCTTGATCAAATCCTCAGCAGAGGAGCAGAACTTGAGGAAGGCCTCAGTAGAGTATCAGAACTTGAGCAAGGCCTCGGTAGAGAATCAGAATTTGATCAAGGCATTTTCAGAGAATCAGAATTTGATCAAGGCATTTGCAGAGAATTAGAACTTGATCAAGGCCCTCGCCGCGGATCACAACAAGGTCTCAGTAGGAGATCAGAACTTAAGCAAGGCGTCGACAGAGTATCAGAACTTGATCAAGGCCTCGGCAGCGAATCAGAACCTGAGCAAGGCTTCGGCAGGGGATCAGAACTTGTTCATGGCCTTGGCAGAGAATCAGAAATTGATCAAGGCCTTAGCAGAGGATCAGAAATTGAGCAAGGTCTGAGCAGAGGAGCAGAACTTGAGGGAGGCCTAAGTAGAGTATCAGAATTTGATCAAGGCATTTTCAGACAATCAGAATTTGATCAAGGCATTTGCAGAGAATTAGAACTTGATCAAGGCCCTCGCCGAGGATCACAACCAGGTCTCAGTAGGGGATCAGAACTTAAGCAAGGCGTCGACAGAGTATCAGAACTTGATCAAGGCCTCGGCAGTGAATCAGAACCTGAACAAGGCTTCGGCAGGGGATCAGAAATTGAGCATGGCCTCAGTAAAGAATCAGAATTTGATCAAGGCCTCAGCGGAGAATCAGAACTTGTTCATGGCCTTGGCAGAGAATCAGAAATTGATCAAGGCCTTAGCAGTGGATCAGAAATTGAGCAAAACCTTGGCAGAGAATCAGAAATTGATCAAGGCCTTAGCAGAGGATCAGAAATTGAGCAAGGTCTCAGCAAAGAATCAGAACTTGATGAAGGGCTCAACAGAGGATCAGAACTTGAGCAAGGGCTCAGCAGAGTATCAGAATTTGAGCAAGGCCTCGGCAGAGGATCAGAAATTGAGCAAGGCCTCAATGGAGAATCAGAACTTGAACAGCGCCTCAGCAGAGAATCAGAACTTGATGAAGGGCTCAGCAGAGGATCAGAACTTGAGCAAGGCCTCGGCAGAGGATCGGAACTTGAGCAAGACATCACCAGAGAATCAGAGGCTGTTCAAGACTTTTCGAAAGTAGGACAAGAATTTTTCTCTGAAACTGATGTATCAGTCAAGCAGACGTCTGAACAAGATGGAGCAGTGACCCCGGGCAAGATGGAGGAGCGGTTGAGCCCAGAGGGAACCGTTTCGGCTAGCACAGACAGAGAGTGGAAGAAGCATGACGTCGCTGAACCAACTGGTGTATATGGGCCCATGACTCCCAAGGAGAGAGCACCAGCTTCACCAGAGGGCCTGCATTCCAGAGGGCTCCGTGAAGCATCAGCACAGGCTGTGCAATCTTCAACAGAACTTGGTACATCAGGGCAATCCGTTTATTCGCAGTCCAAGCAGGTGGATGCTGAACATGGCGACAATAACAACAGAAGGCATTCATTTGCAGCCTTCGAGTCCGCGGAGCCCAGCGTTGTTGATTCCCTCTACGGCTCAGGCATCAGGTCAAACCTCAGCCAATCACATGTGGACGAGCTGCCATGGGGTGAACACCTTCAACGCATCGCGGCATCACTGCCGCTCATCTTTGAGACCGACGGACGATTCAGGACCATCCATACGCAGACCTCCCCGGACCTGAGGGTCGTCGAGACCCAGACGCCGGACGGACGGGACGACATCGCCAAGCAAACATCCGTCAAACGGGTGCGTGATAATTTGAACAGCAACAGAGAGGTTCAGGATATTCTTGACGTGAGAACTCAGGCATCGCGATTGGTTGATTGCGAGGTGGGCGCTAGCCCGCCTATTACCGATAGCCTGTTTGTGCCTATCACTGTGCAGCGAGCGCAAGGACTGATTTACCCTGAAGCTGCGGAGGATGGTGGATGGGATTTTGGAAGGATTGTGAAAGAGTTTTTGCTTGATGGAAGAACGGAGGAGGAGGAATATCTCAGTCTGCCTCATGGAATGCCAGATAACCGTGCTTCCAGGAGAGAAAATCAGGATGGGGGCAGACTTTCAAGTGGATATCTAACTAGAGAAGATCCAAAAAGAGACACAAGACAAGACAGAGAAGAAGACTTAAGATCTGATGCAAGAGGAGACGCAAGGGAACTATGGCCACCTGAGGAATTTGGAGGTAGAACTCTTCCTCGCTTTTTTGAGAATATTGAGGGCCGCTCTACCCCCTACGACCCGTCCACTATTCACGGCCGTGACATTGTTGATAACAGAGATGTTGAGGAATTCCATCTGCGTCTTCCCGGACTGCCGTCTCGAGTGGAACATTCCAGAAGCGAATTGGATTACATCAGCCGAAGATATCCTGATGAAGTATCTAAACTTGCTGGCTACGGTGGATATGCACATTATTCCAGCCTGGAAGATTATGGAGCTGTTCGGCGATCTGAGGATGACCTAAATCTTGGTGGTAACCTAGATCTGGACGATGATGATGTAATAAACAGTCATATACTGGCCCTGCGTGCGACGATGAGTCGACAGCAGCCAGAGCTGACAGAAAGGGAGCAGCTTATGCAGGACGCTGACATGGCCGAGTACATTCGTCAAAACGAACAAATCAAAGGGGAAGACGCGCATGATTCGTCGGACGCTGATCGGGGTTCTTTGAGATTCCGGCACTACGGAGATAGATATGACCCAGTGACCGGTGGTTCTGTTAGGGTTCAACGGGGAGGTTCGGATGAAGAATTTCTGCAGGAACGCAGTCCTTCAGATGTACGGCGTTCGTCTCAGACCCGTGAGTTGCCAGAGACACGATCATCATCGACATCACGTGGGGACTCCGGTCGATTTGAAGCGTCGTACCACCGAGCAGACTCGTTGCCGCGTTACTATCATCGCGACGACCATCACGCAGACGACTACGAGCGTTCTCTCGAGTGGACCAGGCGCGTCGGTCGTTCCGCCGGGTCCATCGAACACTTGGCAAACCCTAGCGATGACGTTGATCTATCCGCCATGCGACGCTCAAGTCTTCACTCAGATGTCGGTCCACATGTACGTGGCCACGCCGCATCAACACCCATGCGCGGCGGAGGATTCGTAAGCGAAAGAGCGCTGTTCCCACCGGCGTATTCGAATCTCTATTCTTCACCATCCGATAGCTCAGCGCGTGCGAATTTGTCAAGCACCGCGCATGACTCGGGGATGCATGACTCGGAGGTTCACGAGGGAGGGGCAATGCTTCTGACCCCTGCCGGGGCGTCGTCTTGTCCGACGATCTCAAGCGGCTCCCCTGGAAAGGACAGCGCTGGATCGCCGTACACCAGGGTTACAGTTCCCCAAGACAGAAGAGCGGAAGCTTCATCAGGAAGTGTTCGGCGGTCGCTGCGTGTGGATGAGAGTGGAGTGGGCCAGGGCGCGGCGCGTGGGTCTGCGAGGATAGACGGCAGAGGCGATGAAGGGGGCTGGAACAAAACCGACGTCACTGCTTCGAGCGATGATGGGCGGAGCAGCAGTCAGCACCGCAGAGCTGGGAGCACAAAAGGGACTCCTGGTAGGATGAGTTCAGCGTGGAATGAAGAGGCTGGAGGCATTGAACGAGGACAACAAGGAGTGCATGATGGTAGACGAGATGAGAATATTAGAGAAAGGGAACGCTGGGATCAAGAAATTAGGGATCGTGAGTTCCGAGGCCATGCGCATCTGGATTCAGGACTGCATGGAAACAAAGGAGTGGTCCATGAGCAGCGGGATGAGGGAGGGATTCGTGATGATGGAATTGGAAGCAGTGAATTTCCCTCCACCATATCGCGCGGTGAAAGACAAAAAGGCGAAAACAGCGAGTCGTGGGAATGCAGAATTAGAACAAGCAGTACTGGGGACGGAATTTACACGTCTGGGGCTCTTCCGTTGCTTTCCGGTGATCGACTGTTTGGAGTCAGTGGGGCTTCAAGCTCTGCGGAGTATCACGAACGGGCCAGCGATAGGGAAAGGGTTGCCGAGAGGGGGCGGGGAGCCGAAAGGGGGCGCCCAAGCGGTCGAAGAGTTGTGGGGATGCGTGACAGGGCGACGGAGACCACGGGGAGGGGGGTGAGGGGGAGTGGGGGGGAGACGCGCTGGGACAGCGAGCTGGAGAGGCTGAGGAGGGAGAGACAGAGGATCGTCGAGCTGCTAGCGCACGAAATCACCCCCGCCAAGATACGGGTGAGAATTTTTTGGAAATCTTTGCCATTTAAAACCTATTGTGAAGAAGAGCAAATTATTTGAACATATAAACGTATAAATAAGCCATAGTTTGGCATGCCTTATAACCTACAGTGATTGTGATATTAAATTTGTATCTTTGCGGTCACAAAAAACTATATAACATAATGTGAAGTATAGCTAGAGGGGAGAAGGACTAGTTTATGCATTTGCATCATTCACATCGGTCTGTAATTCAACGCTGTAGGTCGAGTTGGCCGAAGCTCAGCTCAACTACCTGATTGGTCAGACGGACGTGCTGCTTGACAGCATTGACGAGTCAGGGGATTGGTTGAACTGGCCGGGGCTGGGTCGTGTCAGGACGTCTGACATCAGCTCTGAAGAGTTCATTGCTCATCACAGGTCTGCCTTTAGATATTGATTATTATTATTTAGGTCTAGTTGAATGACTAGAAATACCAGTTCTACAACTATTGTACCTGGTCAGAAATGTTAGAAACATTATTGATGACTTATTGTTTTGATTACTAAAATTGAACATACAAATGGCCTATGCAAACAGAATTTTGTAAACATAAATTGCCATTGATTTAGTATGATAGTGGTTTCAAAAACTTTTACTTCGGTTTTCTGAACTTCATCATATTACTTACGTTAATAACTGTCCATCAAATTGCATAAAATTTAAACAGTTTATGAATCAAGTACTACCAAGGACAATGATGCCTATGGGTGTGTGCTGCAATTACCCTCATCAAGCATTAGACATGCTATAATGTGTGCAGACTGCACTATAGTACATGAAAAGTTTGATATAACCCTTTAATGGATCATGAAGTAAATAATGTTTAATTTTTGTAATGGCGGAACAATTCGCGTGTGCTAAAATTTTAAAAATGATATTTAGATATGTCCGCCGATGCGCAGGACAAAATTGGAGCGGTCCCGACAACGGATAGAGTGTGACATCCTGCGCCTGGAGCATAGGCAGGCCGCGTCTAGGGAGCGCGTCTCCGCCCTGGCCCGGGATCACTCCGCTCGCGTGCTGGCCTTCCTGAACTCCACGCGGGATCGCTCCACACACCGTCGGGACGGAAGGGAAGAGAGAGCAAGTTCAGCAAGGGATAGATTTCCGGGAGACTGCCACGAGTCTTATTCTGCAGTGAGTGGAAGTTAAAATTTAGTTATTGAACTGCTCTGAAAGTTCAAGGCGGCTATCAATGTGATATGATAGTTTAGTCAATCACCCAAACGTTCTAAGTGTTCAAGCTTTCAACGACCGATCTGTGTATAATGAAATATAATGTATTTAACTTCAAATGTCAATCAGTTCGTATATTTTTGTCAAATCGGAGTTGATCGAGTTGTTTGAGTCGATCAATTATCATTAAATGTTATATCTTTCTATAAATTTTCAGTAACTTTTCTCGTAGATTTCTTGGAAACATTTGAGCGTCAAAACAGACTATAACATGATAATAAAATTACATTAATTAACTTTTGTTTTATCCACTCCTGAAGGGTCGACATGAGAGGCGCCACCTGTCACCGCCCCACGGCCGCTGGCGCACGCCGAGCGAGCGAGAGCTTTACCTAGCCGACCTTCGGCGACAGGTCATCTTCGCGACTAACTTTGACGGAGTCCAGCGAACCGCGTCTCCGGATCGATTTCTTCACCACGAATGGGAGACGAGATCCCCGGAGCAAAATCACCGAGCACCGACAAGGTCCCCCGACAGTTGGGATCGATACTATCGTCGATACCGGGAAGGGGAAAGATCTCCGGAGTGCAGGGAAGAATATTATCGAAGATCGACAAGATCACCGGACAGTTGGGAGAGGTACTACCGCCAATGCCGGGAGATGGGAAGATCCCCGGAGCGTGGGACAGAATTTCATCGTGGCTACCGGGGGACGCCAGTGTCGCTCGAGGGGAGCAGAGCCAGCTCCTGGACACAGTTCTATCATCACGGAGTCGGCGGGAAGTCACCGGAGCGAGGCAGGAGTAGTGGCAGTGGCAGGGGTGGGGTCAGAGTGGCACAGCAGGGGGAGGGGTTAGCCGAGAGAGGGGTGGGGTCTCAGGAAGGTCAGACTGATGGGCACCGAGATACGATTGGACGAGAGCAGCAGGGGGCGAGATCAACGGAAAGGCTTTCGGGTGTGTTACTGTCCTTTGATTGAACAGCATAGAAAGATATCATACATGAAATTTTTTGAAGAAAAATAAGCTTCATTTTGTTTTGTTAAGGTATTTAGTAAGGCATCCGCATCAGGTTTATCGTGAGCTTGTGCACAAAACTGTTATTTAAGTCTATAATTTTGCTGTTGTTTCTAGATAATATCTGTTGAACATATAGGTCCGCGATTGTAATCTGTGAGGCAACATGAATATTTAAGAACCAAAACGTTATTTTGCTTTTAATAAATATATATATATGGGTATGCATGTAATGTCAAGTATACACTACAATTATAATTCAATAAAAATAAATCATCTGCTAATGGGAAAAAAAAGAATTTTCTTGTATTGTTTGTGTCGAACATGCTGTCTATGATACGTATACTGTTTCCACTGCCAGCTTCCTTCCCGACAGTCGGTGAGGGGCAGGGCGCCAGCGCGGCGGATCATCTGGTCTGGTACGATGCAGCAGACTACGGGAGCAGTCTGGAGTTTGCCGTGGCACTGGACGAGGAATCTCGGCGCCTGTTGGACGAGTGTGAGGTTACGCGCGCACGTGCACGCGCAGAGATACGCCGCGCGGTGGAGATACTGGAACGAACCGTGTCCGTGGAACAGAGCATCGTTCCGCCGGTGTTCCGGTACGACTACTATGAGCAATTTTTATATCAACGCACTTGGAATATGAATACACCGTTAGATTTATATCGATTTTTACGAGCAGGGATTTTTTGTTTATGCTGTAAAAGCTTAGTTTTCTGCATCCAAAATATGGTGCCCAAAATGGATGTAAATTTATTGTGAAGATATGTGCGAAATTGTATGTATTTTAAAATAGGCACTCTTATACAGTGATAAATAAAAATTACATTACATTTTTCATCATCATCAATCATGGTGTGTCTGGGCACATAAAGAAGACAACTTGAGCATATGCAACAAACATTATTCGACCTGTTAGTTGTTGAATCATCATCGTTTTACATTTTTTTATCAAATTAAATTATATTTATAGAAAATATGGTTAAAAGCGAGGTTGCAGGTCATCATCAACAACATTGCAACAACTTTACTTAGTTGAATATTGAAAATTATATATAATGGGCTATATGTTCAATGATTCGTTTATTTCATATCCTATTCATGGTTTCCGACAGGTTGAGTTCTCCGTCGCGTGTCCGTGCTAGCCCCTCGCGTGACCCCCGCCCCCCCGGGGTTCTACCGCGCTATCGCCCTCCTAGCATCTCACCCCTCTTCCCCCGACTGCAGCGACTAAACAACCTTGCATCGGCTGCAGCCCGACAACAGGAAGCGAACAGTTCACACGAACAAAACCAGTCTGCCGTTGATCGAGAAAGTCTTCAGCAATGTGAAGTAGACGAAGTCGTTGCGACGTCAGAGGTAGCGCCGCATGACGTCATCGTCGACCAATCAAGAAACAGGGATTTGGACGAATCAGCGGCGAATACTGAAAATGTGGACGGTGTTGCGCATACAGAAGAGTAAATCAAGAGTGAGAGATGGATGCGAAGTGAATCGTTTGATTCATATGACTGAAAAATGAAAAATAGTGGTAGACTGAATCATATGATTCAGTCTACTCAGCAAATGTTGTTTATTTTTCAACAGAAATTACAAGAGGATATATTTCGTTATTTGGTTCAAAAGTAGACTTTGCCATAGAAGCATAATTGTCTGCTGTACTAAATGAAACTGTGAAGATGATATCAGACTATTCAACATAGATAAATGGAGACGAGTAAACGATTGTGAATTTGCAAAGTTAATTCAAATTTTTTTGTCATTTCTGACGAAATGAAAGATAATGTCACGCTCCTAATTTATTTGCGTAATCGATCAATGCCAATATTTTTACTATTCTACGGTTTATATATTCGAGGGACCATAGAGACGTAGCGCAGGCTACTAATTGATTGAATGCCAAAGATCATCAGCCTTAGTTGATTCCTCGGTACGAATACGCTTATCTGTGATATCTTTGTGTTTGTCTGTCTATATAGCAGCACCGTAATAATATTATGTAATGCTGTGCAATCTTCTATTAATTGTCTCACTGCAATATTTCTCTTACTTTTTCTTTTTGTGTGTATCCCTGCGTGTGCTCTATCTAAAACTGCCGTTTGATTGGCTGTTTCAAGTACATGTGCGTGACTCCATTGCTGTCTATTATAGTTGAAAGTGTAATAGATTAGTACTGTTACAAGTGATGAATTATATTTTTAATTAACGCGCTCGCCGCTCGTTTATTCTTAAAGGCTTATAATTTATTTATTTGGTCATTGGTCATTCACTGCGTAAAGAGATTTTTCAGCAGATAATCATTAACCTACATGTAGAGTCTTAGAGTATTTACAATTTTTTTATATTTAGTTTTAATCGGTTTATCAAATTGCAATTAAATACATAATACATTATTACTTTAGCCCGCTTAAATGGTCGAGACTCTTAGTATACCGCTCAAGTCACCTTGTAGTCAAGTGTAGAATAGCCTATTGCTGATACCATCTAAGCGCTGTTTTGATTGCCTTTTTGATATTTTACCAATTCTGTAGTCTATGTCAACATTTTTCCTAGTATAGGCCTTCATTAAGTTTGCATGCTATTACTGGTCCGCGTCCGCACAGCTTTCAGTTATTATTTAATTGGACCAGGAGCACAATCGAGCGTAGGGTGTTTCTAGTATCATGTATGTTGTGTTGTAGCTTTTAATTATTGATTCAGAAGTTACAACTTTTTTGTTACTGCAACAGCTATTCTGTAACAGCTACATCGAATCTGTATGTAAAGGGATGACCGTAGTACCCAGCGGCTGCGCTATTTAAGTCCAATTAATTTGTGAACGGAAAATCAGGAAGTTGGATTTGATATTATGATTGCCGATTGCCGAATACTATTCTTTTTAGTTATCTAAGCTGTTGATTTAATTTCATTTGCATGTGTCTTTTTCAACAATCATAATAATGTTGCTGCATGTTTATGTTGCCCGTTATACTTTACAAGCATCAGTAGTGTTTAGTGAGAATTAATTTTACGCATTTAACAACAAATAGTCAAAAAACCATGGTCTCTTTAGCAGTTTTTTAGTGTATCCAAATTTGTATGATCATGCTATGCGATATCAGGAATAAAACTAAATTTGTGAGTTTAGTACCTAATATTCAATCGAAAGCGTATAAATTTTGTGCCTTGCCTTATTGGCCTTATCACGATTATAATGCACCACACAGCGGAACAGACTTATTGAAGGTCTCCGTTCTCATCTATGGACTGAACTTCACACATATTTATCATTCTGGATTATGTTTAACATATTCGGTTAAGATTAGCGTGAAGTATACATTCAAGCAATGTCCTTGTTACGCGTTAAGCCAATGGATAACTATTGCGTCCAAATTTCTTAGTTTACTAATTTGAGTGTGTTATTCATGTTTTTGTAATATAATCATGCTTTTTTATTCTATTCGTTGTTTATTAGCTTTGTTAATTTATCCTATTCAATTGTTTTGACAAATTTGGTCGCATAACATAGATTCACTATTGCAAGTCTTTTAGCACTAACGAGGCAGATATGTTAAGTAACTTTTTGCATTTATGGTTTGGATCTTCGAATTATATAAATTTAATTATTCAATAGCATAGCTTGTTACAGAAGTACAACGCGTGTACCAATATGCTTTGGCAACATGATAGTGTTTGATGGCTCGCATCCTCCAGGCCTACTCTGAAAGAATATAACATAATAGTTGCAGCTGGCAACTGAGGTCGCATACCCTAGAAGGCAGAATGCTCTTTTATAGGTCCTATAGTCCAATTTTTGTTGCTGTTAAGCCTCTTTTAATTTAATTGCGTAGAGCATGATCAGCACTAGGCTGTAATAGTAGACTAGGTAAATTCTTAAAGGTGAATAAAATAGAGCAAAAATGCCATACAACTTCAATAACAGCGTATAAATACAATATACACTAATTCGGGTAAAAAACAAATCATATATAGCCACCGTAAACTATTACTAAAATACATCGTTAACATACCAAAACATAGAAATAAACAAATGATAGTAAAACAATATAATAAAATATAATTCTTTATGAAGCCACGAAACATTGATTCTCGAACTATTGAAGGTTCCGAGATAAAATTCATACTAGAGAGAGAGGGGGAGGGGGGTTGGGGGGGAAGAAGGGAAGGGAGGGGAGGAGGGAGCGATATGTCAAAGGCTTAAATTCAGTCTGGTCAGAAAATAAATTAAATACGTAAATAAGATTAAACAGGCACAGCAGTGATAAGGCAAGGAATGACAAAGAAATAGTTGCTTGGTATGCACTAGGTATGCTTGGTAGATTACTCTAAAACATGAATTCTTTGCTGCGTGTTATTTTTGCGGTTTTTCCTCTCAGAAATTCCACTGCAACTAATTTTCGCGCATTTGAGGACTTCCCATTATAATAGATTCTGCAGCTTTATATTTGCTGCACGTAATTTTCGACTTTTCCCGATTCGTGAAATTTGAGAAAATGACATGTTTTACAGTATCACGTCCTCCAAGGATATGATACACTGAATACCAACTGAGTTGCAGTTACTACTTCACATTCTGTAACCTAAACACCGTATAACAAAATATTCATTGATAATTACGATACACTGCTCTACATTTTCAAATATTTCACTAATTCAAGACTTTTCATCTCCTGAAAACTCTCCCAATCCCTCCAACATTTTATCTCCCGCTGCCTCCACTTCCACTCCCTCCCTCCCCCATCCCTCTTTGTGTCTATTCTCCCTCCAGATGAGGTACTCGAGCGTGGAATAGGCCGCCAGGGCGAGCAAGGTCAGGGTCAACATGAGGTAGGCCTTGACCCGAAAACAGAGGTGGTCGCTGATGAGGAAAGCTAGCGACAGCCCCAGACACTCCCACATGCTGTTGTGAGCGAGCGCGCTCTCTAGTCGGTCGGAAAACAGGAGCGGGAAGAGACCTAAAACGGGCAGGAAAAATACTTGTAATAGTTGCAGAATAGACTTATTATTCACGCAAGGGAGGCGGGGGGTAAAAGCTAGGTGGTCTGGGCCCACATCATCTACTTCAACTCAATTTTGATGTCAAACGATGAGACTGTTTCGTTGGGTATTGGTGGATTTGAATTAATAAGTGAAAACTATTAATTTCGGCCTACTGTATTATTACAGGTAACTGTATACGAGGGTCGTTCAGAATATAAGGTACTATCCGCTGCAGTTTTTTAATTTTTCTAAACAAAACCATGACATTAATAACAGTCGGTGATATTTACAGTACCGCAGGGGTGTTGAAACTTATTGAAAATACTATTTGCTGTCACAGAAATTGAACAAAAAATGCAAATATGCAACAACATGCATAGAATGAACATGTAGACAATAGAAGTTATCTTTAACTAATTAATTATTTAATTAGTCATTGTTGGTTGCAACAACCTGCCGGCCAGGTCATTTCTCATTGACTAAACTTTTTCGACCTTTTGAAAACTTGTCCCACCAACCGTGTATTATCGATTGTGTAAAGCACTTCTGACCATAATTATACTGACAGCATTTCCGTGAAAATTTCCTGGGTTTAAGTCCCTTAGCCCCAAAAAACGGACAATTGCACGCTGTTCCCTGTGGGACGCAGTCATTGGGTGTTACTGACAGCTCTGAAACGATGGTCCTCGAGGTGGAGCTACAGTGTCAAGGCTACTCATTTATTGAGGCCAATGGGTCAAGGCTGGGACCGCCGGACCAAGGTCATGTGCAATTTGAATGCAAGGCCAAGTAGGTTACTAGGTTAACTTGGTCGATTGATAGGGTCACGACCTCAGCCTACCCAATCACAAGCTACTTCCAATTTATTTGCATATGCAACATCGCCCTCATTGGTCTTGCGATTCTGAAAGTAATATGCAAAATCCACTATATTTAATGCTAATGGATGCAGTAACTGTTTGCAGCACCCATGTTTATTGTCTACCATAACTAGTTTTAATGATGTCATGGTTACGGAATTTTCCAGAGATGTTGAAAATTAAATTTCCTACAAAATGTATACCTTGGATTCTTTTGTTTTCTGAAAAACTGCAGTGGATAATACCTTATATGCCTCATAGATGGCAGAGAGAATATTCATTAATCATAATTTACAAAACAAATTTTGACAAAACATGCAAAGGGTACCAACAACTACAATTGTATTTGTTAGCCTACAATAGGATGATCCATAATAATTCTTAAAGTTTCAGCCTTTTGTAACTTGAGGCCGCATCACGATCCCTGAGCGCTAACTCGTGATGCGGCCAACAAAGCCTACAGCAATGCAGTAATACAGCTACATCCAATAATACTGCTGATGCTCTAGGTCATTCACCGATGATAAATGTCTTTCTCTTATGCTGTGTAAAGTTGTGCAGGTTTGGGATTGATGTAGGCTACAAGTAGGCCATACAGATTGGTAGGTTAACAGATCTGCAGATAGAGTTTAGACCAATACTGTGTAGCGATAAAACTTTCAATTGCCATACAATCTCAAATGCAGATCAGAAAACAATAGCAGTCAATCGACCCAGTAATTCAAGTTTCACTGTGAAACCATAGCTATCTATCTGATTAGACTAGATCTTGAAACTACAGCCATCTTAAGAAAGGCAATACCGATACCAAATCTTTAGCGGTTGTGATTGTAGACTTGCATTAGTTGACTTCGTTAAAATACGCTAGGAGGACTTTAAAATCTTCGATGTCCTTGTCAGAATCAGGACTATCATTGATCCCTACAACTTCTCAGGGTGTTCACTGTCTCGCACCTTCTTTGTTCTAGCTTTTTACTTTTTTTAACATCGGTAAAAGGTTTATTATGAAATGTATTCAATTGGGCACTATTTCTAATTAAAGCGATAGGCTAGGCCTATAATTAATTTATATATACTTAGCCTACAGTATGAGCAAACTATAATCTGGACTAGATTTAATAAAACTGTGATGCACTCTGATAATGGTTACATAAATATATATTTTAATAATATATGTACATACCTGAACAGGTTAGCTCTCTATTATTTGTAAAATTGTCATCTTGTTTTGTATTCTGCATTTTATTTGCGATCTTCCATTTTGCAATCTAGTGAAATAAACACTTAAGAATTACAATATATGATGACGTAAGACTGCAAAGGTTTGCTTTTTAGTCAACCAATACCATAATAGACGGTCTTGAAGATGCCGAAGACGCAGCCAATCAGAGCGCAGCACGTGAACAGCAGAGCCACGCTCCCATAGTCTGGTACCAGGAACCAGGACACGATAACGACCAGCTCGAGCAGCATGCTGCCTGCAATGAGGTAGCGCCGATGGATGCAGTGCAGCAGTCTAGCGGAAACGTGACTGACGAGGATCATTAGGAGGCGCAGTGACGTCATAGCGTAGCCGACGTACGCGATGCCCAGCGAGCAGCCGACGAACGACTGAAAGGAAGCAGCGCCCCTCGACACATGGGGACAAGGGGCCTCATTCAGGAAGCGATCTTAAGAAAATCTTGGTCTGAAATTTTTTACAAAACAATTGCAGCCATATCAACACTAATTGTAAACATTTGTGGACACTTTGGAGTCATTTTATCATAATTTAGTATATGCACGTTTGAAAACAGTGACGACAAAATAGTCTTCTATCATGTGTATGCGAACAAGGACACTTTGAACATCAGTCGTGACTAAATTTCTGGACTGCTTGTTTGTCACTTGACTGCAGGAACACAATACGTAGGCCAAACAACTGTGGAAACTTCATTTTGCCTGCACTGTTTTTCAAACTCAAATAATATTGAGACAGTGACTCAGATTTATCTAAAAATTTACAATTTTTAGTTGATATGGCTGCAGTCGTTTCGTATTAAATTTCAGGCCAATTGGATAACTTTTAACAAAATATTATTATGGCAACGTTTTATTGTTTCAATTTTCGTCAGGACACGTGCACGGTGCATGTTTGCGCAAAGCAGGAAAAGTTACAACAAGTTTGAAACATACTAGAGAACAATAATTTGATCGCCATAATTGATAGCCTGACGCTATTCAGCAATTAAAAATCTAGGCCTAGCTAATTAATTCATGGTTATTTATCCCGACCTATAGCCTATTTGCACCAGAATTGTGGACCCTGATTCCATGCGCCCAAACCTAAAGTCTCAAAGCACCTGGTTGAAGGCTCCGATCGTGAACGAGAAGACGACTCCTATCCAGAACATGGGGACCACAGCGAGCAGCAGCTGAACCCGCGTCATCATCCTCAGCGTCTCCGTCAGCTTGTCCACCAGACCCCGCTCCTCACACTGGCCCCGCTCCTTCCCCTTCCCTCCACCCCCACCCCCGCTCAACTCCCCACCATGACCCAAACCGTTCAGTGCCTTCTCATCCTCCATTGCCTCCACACGATCTCCGCCGATCAGTCTATCGTTGAACACAGGACGCAGAATGCAAGCTAGAATTGCCCCTAGCAGATTACAGGCGAGATAGATGGCCAGCATGGCGTAGACTAACGTTCGCGCCGGTTGCTGCGTTTTGCTCGACGCCTCGTCCTTGGTGTCGTCAAGCAACGAGGGGCAGTGGTCTATAGAACAGATTCGCGTGGAGCGGTTATTCTCCGTGAGATACAGCGTTTCTCCATCAGCGAACAATCCCACGCGATCAGTAATGTTCCAGTTTGCCCCGTGTAGTAGACTGATGGAGTCTGAAGTGTCCTGCGGAGCCAGGAAGAACCCAGTGCCACCCAGTACAATGGAGCTGATTACGTTACCGAGGAGGCCGCCGACTGTTGTGAACGTCAGCATGACGCTGTTGAATCGAGCGATAGTGTTCTGCGTCGACGCTGATTCGCTCAAAACTTCCGCACTGACAGCTTGTACTTTTGTTAATCCGGCATCCTCAAAAGTCTGCGATGACGTCACCAAACACGATCGTTTGGCGTGAGAATCTACTCTCGCCTGTCGTGACGTCACGCCATCCTTCTCATCCGCAGCCAGTCGTGACGTCATCACGCCTTTAACCCTTCGCCTGCATCCAGCCGCATCCGTGAACTGACAGGCGAGTGACGTCACGTAGATCCCGTACGCTATGCCGCTCAGCGATGACGTCAGTCCGACCAAGGCCGAGGCCGGAACGAGCGTGGCCCACGTCGGGTAGAAGTTGGCTAGTATGTAGACCGTGTGCGCGAACCAGGCGACGATGAGGGCGCGCTTGGGGGAGAGCCTCTGGACGAGAGCCGGGCCGAGGAAGAGGTTTGAGAGGACAGCGCAGCCGTTGAGCACGCCCACGCAGGTCGTGCCGAGACCCTCGCGGTCGTTGAGCGTGCTCTGGAGGCTCTCGAGGCCGCTGTAGCCGGCGAGCACGAACAGGAAGGAGAGGCCGAGGTTGCAGAGAGTCCAGCGGATCTGAGAGCGCTTCATCGTCAAGCGGCGGCTTGAAATTGAATTTTGAGGTTAGTGTGAACTAATTTAGAAACCGACAAACGTTTTTTTATTAGCTTAGCCTAGTAGTTATAATTAGCCACAGGTCCAGCCTGGCAGCGATAATTTGCTACAGGTCATAGTAATAGCTTATTGTTATGAATTATAGCCTAAGATAGCTAGCTAATAATAATTGCATGTCTAATCTTTTCTAGCAGCTTGCTCAAGAAGCGTTGAGCCTATGAGCTCAACTGTGTGGGCGTCAAATGATCGGTTTGGCCGGCCGACCGCTAAGCTGCACTTTCAGTCTGAACTGCCCAGAGTTAGACCCTACTGCGGACAACTAAATCGATCGGTGCAGTCGGACCTCTGCATAGACGGGACCATAGAAGCCGATCTGTTGTAATTCTCTGAGGTCAGCTTGCTGGTGGGCGCTCTAATATTATGTCTAGGGCAGGGGTTCTCAAAGTGCTGCCCGCGGGCCAAAAGTCGTCCGAGAAGACTTTTTAAGTGGCCCGTGGACGTGCTGCTAATAGGGCCAATTGGCCCGCGAAACTCGTCCTGAAAGGGCCATTTTGGCCCCCGGCGATGTTGGAAGGTTTGCTACTGTGGCTTTTTGAGGGATGTGTGGTTTGTTGTCTACTTTAGGCATTTAAGTTGAAAGTTCAAAAAAGGGCCCTCACGTATACAATAAGTTATCGGCAGCAAAAATAAGTTGTCGGCAGCATAGAATCAGTTGTCCACAGTGTGTAATAAGTTGTCGACAGTAAAAAATAAGTTGCTGTCACCGGCAGCAAGGACACGTTGTCGGCAACATAAAATAGGTTGTCTACAGCATTTAATAAGTTGTCTACAGCATGAAATGCGTTGTCTACAGCATTAAATAAGTTGATGACAGCATAGAATAAGTTGACGACTGCAAACATAAGTTGTCTACAGCATTTAATAAGTTGTCGGCAGCATAGAATGAGATTTATAGGCCTAGTTGCCGACTTAAAAAATAAGTTGTCGGCGACATAAAATAAGTTGTCGGCGGCACAAAACCAATTTTTTCCTTATGAGTGGCCCTCGAAGATTTTTTAAATGAAAATGTTGCCCGCGATAGAAAAAGTTTGAGAACCACTGGTCTAGGGCATAGACTCCAGGCCCTGCTTGTACCGTATTGTAGCCTATACTCCTTCTCAGCGCCGCATACGCTACAACACGGGCCTTGCAAGGCTGTAACAAGAAAAATGCTATCTCTTGTTATTGACAAAATTGTTAAAATCCGCAAATCGAATCGTTGGAGAACTAAATTATCTAGTGTTTGGCTAGATGTGGGCATACGTTTGTCAGAGTTAGGGTTATTATATAAGCCCCAATATTAATACCGCGACATACGAAAATGGAATCTTGGCCCTTGTGAATTTGAATATCGGATGGAGAAATTTGTTAATAAAACTTCAATGAAGTTGAGATTTCGATTGAAGTTATAGAGCTGCACTAGGATGGGACTGTAGGTCTCCGTAAGAATCAGGACATGGTAAGGGTTAAGGTATGGTTAAAGGATGGTTAAGCTGATTCTATTTTCACCTAGTAACAAACTTCCTTCCGGTATATACAAGCAAAAGCCAAAATGGACGAGACTCATGGGGGCAGATTCAATTTTCGCATACACTGCGCTATAGCAAGTAAGTTTAAAAAAGTTTAAGGAAGAAGTATGAGTTTTTTCTGTTGGTCACACTTCTATTAGTCACACAGAGTCACACTAACCAGTTGCTGACAGAGTTTCCACTTTCTGAGTGATTGTTTGTGGTTGTCGAGCAGTCGTTTTATCGAGCAATTGTTGAGCAATCGAGCAATTTGTAGAGTAATCGAGCAATTTACCGAGCAATTTGTCAAAAAAAGAAAAAAAGTAGTTTAAGAGTGAGTTTTGAGGCTATTAACGGGGTATGGTTGGCTTGCTGAGCGTTGGACATAGGTGTTGAACGCTGGATATCTACATTTTTTGCCGAAAATCTCCGTGAGCACCCCCCGCTCGTGAGTTCGTTTTGAAACCGAAACAGGACCTCGGGGGGGAAAAATAAATTGATATGTTGTATATTTAAGCACAAATTTTGAACCGAGCAATAATGATTGTCATCGAACATTATGAAGCATTCAATATATGGAAAGAGTCTACATTGCGCCCGACTTTACTACAAAGCAACTAGAAGGGGACAGAAAGCTGAGAAAAGAAGTGCGCGGACTTAAGGAGACTGGCAATTCAAATGATAGAATTGCAACTGTCATAGCTTCAAAAGCGCCTCTATTTAATTCTTATATTTAATAAAAGTTGAAATGATAAATTGTAATGGTAGAGTATAGCATAAAGCTTCTCGAAGTGACTCAGGCGCGAACTAAA
>JAQIWG010000455.1:0-33875 GCA_034695025.1 Chamaedrilus cognettii
AAAAAGTACAGCAACAAGAGATTGGACAAACAAAAGGTCAAAAGTTAGCGCTCCCACTGCTCTGTCGAGACACTTTAACCACTGACCATAGTGCATACCAAATAACGCCGAAAGCCAAAATAGTCACTGTTGTCATGACATTTTCCCAAAAAAATTGAGCACATACACGCATACCTCCAAACTGTGGTCGCAGTCGCGTGTCATAGCCGTCGAGTAAATCCTCCAAGGTTTGCGACACATTATGCATAATGTCAGGCACTTGTTTCACAGGTCGATTCTGAGTATGAAGGTCGATCTCGATCATGGCGCAAACTCCGTGCACGCTCGGCGCTAACGTGAGGAGCAGGAGGCGCAATAGTAGGCGTCTAATAGTCCTACTCAACATCTCACATCTCATTTAAACGACTGCTTAGAGTAGGCTTATAATCCAGCAGACGTCAGGATCGTTACAAGAATCATAGTACCGTACTAGATAGAATTTCCGTCAATGATACTAACTAATATTGATTAAGCCTACTTAGGCCTCATTGCAGCATGCAGAGAAGATTACTGCATTAAGGAGAAGGCTCTCATAACAGAGCCCGATTCACACAGCCTGCGCGCGTACGGCCATTCCGCTCTGCTGAGCTGTAGACCTAGGCTTGGCTGCAGTGGCTGCTGCTGCTGCTGCTGCTGCTGCTGCTGCTGCTGCTGCTGCTGCTGCAGTGATGCAAATCTTAGCAAGTGCATCATTGATTGCGCTGCGAGATGCAAATGAGAAACTGCTCAGCGGAACGGCGGCCTAACAGTAACGGCACGTCGGCACCAACAGTAATGGCAAGGCGGCACTAACAGTAACGGCACGGCGGCACCTACAGTAACGGCACAGCGGCACCTACAGTAACGGCACGTCTGCACTAACAGTAACGGCACGTCGGCACGAACAGTAACGGCACGGCGGCACTAACAGTAACGGCACGGCGGCTGCAAACCACAGTAGCTTACTCAGCAGGTTTATTACCAGGAGTAAGTTTAGTAGGAGTAGTACTCCAGAAACGACGCTTTTTGGAAACTCTACTCGGATTTAGAAATGAGTAGGAGTAGCATTACTCGTAAAAATGGTCGATGGTGGAGCAGGCCTACTCTAGGCCTAGTCCGTTTTTGAAAGGCATAGGAGTGTACTACTCCTGTTCTATAAGCAGCAGGCGTAACGTTACTCTTATTTTTAAGGGCTAAACTGAACTCTATTTATTACTATAGGCCTAAAGAGAAGCCAATGCTTCACTGTTACTGTATCCATTACAGAAATGACAACGAAAATAGCCTACATCTAAGCTAAGCCTGAGTCTAATTTTGTCTCGGGTACCAAATTTAATAATTTCTGTACAGCTCATTGTACTTTGCTAAAGTAGGCTGATCTCTAGAGTTGGATAAGTTAACTGTTTCATTACTCTATATCATACTACATCGTGTCCCGATGAAATGGGATCACTCGAAACGTTGTCATAACTCGATCAAAAATCATCAGATTGATCTGAAATTGTATACATAAGAACTCCAGCCATATGATATTAACACCAGTCTGCAAATTTGTAGACAAATGTGAGTCATTCCTTCAAACTTATGCACCTTTGAGAAAAAAGTAACGACAAAATAGTTTCCACATTATTCTTCAGCGTTCTGCCACACGGCAGATCTTTGGTGTCAAAACCTTCCATCCCAGCAGATCTTCGGCCCTTCTCTTCATCTCTGCATACAATTCCTACTCAGGCAGGTTATCTATCATCCCGATACATGGCCTTCCCGGTTCTCTTTTCCACTACGTTCTTCCCTCCAGGCTCCATCACATCTCTCAACTCATTACATCTCTTCTCTCATTACAAGTCCGATCCAGTATTTACGGCGTGCGCCGATAGGCAAACGCCGTATTGTTTCGGCCCGGTACCTCTATTATTATTTTTATTATTATTATTATTTTTTTCTTACGGATCGTTGGCGCATTCCCGGAGACTCGCCTCCTGACCTCTAAGTCTAGAACAAGGGTCAAAACATTTTTCCCGTCAACGAAAATGTTTCCAGCAAAAAAAATTATTTGTAAACATTGTGGGGGTGTCGGGGGGGCCGCTGTGCGCACTTTTGGATGAATCGCGACAACTTTTTTACTATCAGTCCGATTTGCACGCTCTTTGCACCAGATTGTTCCACTTACTACTTACTAAAAAACGCCCAATACATGTTTTAACAAAATATTGATATATAAGATGGGCGAACGGTTTTTATAAAAGTTTGGGTCAGCCACCACTGAACGCATTCTGACCATTTTTTCAGGGAACTTGTGAACAAAGCCCGGATTATACAGGTTTGCTTTGATTTTGAAAAAAATGAACGGTGCCCCAGGGAGCCCCCCCCACAGATTTTTTAAATTTTTTTATTTTAGCATCACCGAGGGTAACAACCCTAAGCGTTACAATTATGAAACCAGGGGGAAAACATATATGCCATTGGGGAAAGCGTTTCTGGCTCAATAATTCATTTCGAAATATTAAGGGCGCCTGGGGGGGGCCATTTCATGCACTTTTTCAAGAATCGCGATAACTTTTAAATATCAGACTGATTTGCACGCTTATCGCACCAGATTGTTTCACTTACTACTTACTAAAAAACGCCCTATACATGTTTAAACAAAATATTGATATATAAGACGGGCGAACGGTTTTTACAAAAGTTGGGGGGGCCAAAACCATTGCGTTACAATAACTCAGCCACCACTGAACAGATTTTGACCAGTTTTTCAGGGAACATGGGCACTAAGCCCGGATTATATATTTTCGCTTGTTCTTTCTTCTGACTATCACTTCCATCAAAGTCCTTGTTTCCTCCACTCTCCGTAACACTTCTTCATTCGTTATCTTCTCTCTCCAACTAATCTTCTCCATTCTTCTCCATACCCACATTTCAAATTCTTCTATTGTTCTTATGTCCTCCTTCTTGAGCGTCCAAGTTTCAGCGTAGTATTGCCACCGCCTTCACAATCCTCTTTTCACTTTCCTGCTGAGCCCTTTCGTTAACAGCTCCTTACTAAAAGCATCCTTAGCCGTTCCCATCCTCGTCCTCATTTCTGCTTCACATCAGGACGTTCCACATTAGGTTTCCACACTAGTCGTCACGTGTTGTGTGCCTCCACTCCAGCCAAGTGGTAAACGAGCAGTTCAGAAATTCAGCCACCGCTGATATTGTAAACTTGTGAGCTCCTTGTTCTCGTATACATGACATATGACGGGGACACCACTGTTTGATTGCAAAATTTTTAATTTTAATTTTTTTTTGTCATCAAAAGCTGTCAATTATCAACCATGAGTCGACGATTGATTAACGTCACGAATGCAAGTATGATAAACGCACTTCTCCTGTAGAGGTGTACACTCCGTATCAGAGCAACAAGCGAATAGAATCATGTCTCCTATCAAGTGTACGCAAAAAAATATCACACATTGTGACATCAATTGTGATTGAATTTGTCAACTGCTTGTTTGACACTTGGCTGTAGGCACGCAATGCGTAGGAACCAATATGGAAACTTTATGTTCTTGGTACTAGTTTTCAAACGACCATAATTTAGACACAACGACTACCATCCGCACGCTCTACATTCTACAGAATTTATAAATTTTGCGGTTTTTGCGTTCCACATCGCGCCTGTTCGTTTTCATAACCATGAAATTGTGCTATGAACTTTGGAAATTCCAATGACGTCAAGGACTACAAAGTCTACGAGAAGGGAACAATCAAAAAGTCCACACAAAATCGGTATATACCGCCAACATGCTTAAAATGCTGTTGACATGTTTGAATATCTGTTGCAAAACACATGAATTTGCGGACTTTGGTAAAAAATTCGTTTAGAAACAGCAGCGGATTAACACCACTTTAGCATTAAAAGTTGAATAACTTGTTAAGCAAAGAACAACGCGAGGCCAGCAACTTCACCGTTTTACGCACCATATATTACATATGTAAACAACGCATTCAACAGCTTAGCAAGCTGTTTTGATCAAATAATTGTTCATAACCGAAATATTGGAAAATATAAATAGAGGAGCGTGATCGGCTAATTCATCAAAATTAAAAAATCATCAAAATTCCACCAGATCTACAAGAGTTGCCCTGTACAGCATTTGGTATGCGATCAATGACTCACATTTGTCTACAGCACACTGGTGTTAATATGGTTATAGTTGTGGAGTATAAAATTTCAGATCCATCTGATAATCTTTGCCCGAGTTACGACAACGTTCCGAGTGTTTCCATTTTCATTGTGAATTTGAGACACGGTGTATATGTACACGATGGACCCGTACAATTTCGCCAGTACAACTAAATTGTCACGTGTGCTATAACAGATCGTTCAGCAATGACAGATTTTGGAAGGTAAAGGAATTTGAAAGATTACGTTTGAAAGAGTATCTACAGGGTGCGCTATTAAAAAACGTGTCCATAGCGATATAGCAATAACTTTGCTATGCTTAATATTTCTAATCAATTTTTCTAGGGTTTATAGCTCAGTACTCGTGCATAAACGGCGTGCGCGCAGGCCGCCACGAGTAGATAGACACAAGCTTTGAAATTTACAGCAGGATTTACCCATTTTGGAAAAATTAGGCAAACATCTACAACATGAACACAGAACACATTTTCTGTGATGAAGAGAAAACAAGAAAATCTAATAAACACGTGCCAGTCAAAGAGGCATGTTCTCAGAAAAAACGGTCAAAAAATTTGTTCAGTGGTGGCGGAGTTACTCTGACGCAATGGTTTAAATTGGGTCTTCCTCTTAAATTAAAAAAAACCTCGCTTACAGCTTGTACATGAAATTTATTTGAAAAGATATATAGGATGGTTTTTAGCCCCAAGTAAGTTGCAAACAATAGTATGAAAATCTTCCAAATCGGACAGATAGTAAAAAAGTTTTCGCGATTCTTGCATAAGTGCATGAAATGGCCCCTACCACCAAATGACCCAAGGCAAGTTTTGGGGGGCAAAACCCTTGCACAAAATCCTACCTTTATAAAAACCGATCGCCTATCTCATGTATCACTATTTTGTTAAAACATATATAGGGCAATTTTTAGCCCTGACCAATTGCCACACAACAGTGAAAAATGTAGCAAATCAGACTGATAATAAAAAAGTTATCTCGATTCCTGCAAAAAGTGCATGATATGGCCACCCACGCCCACTTAATGTTTCGAAATAAATTATTCAGCCAGGAACGCTTTCCCCAATGGCATATAAGTTTTTCCCCTGGTTACATAATTGTAACGCTCAAGGTTGCTACCCATGATGACGTAAAAAAAAATATATACTAAAACTCGGGGGGGGGTTCCCGGGGTACCATTCATTTTTTCAAAATCCAAGCGAGCCTGTATAGTCCGGGCTTAGTCCACATGTTTCCTGAAAAAATGGTCAAAATCCGTTTAGTGGTGGCTGAGTTATTGTAACGCAAAGTTTTGGCCCCCCAACTTTTACAAAAACCGTTCGCCAATCTTATATATCAATATTTTGTTAAAACATGTATATAGCGTTTTGTAGTAAGTAGTAAGTGAAACAAACTGGTGCAAAACGCGTGCAAATCGGACGGATAGTGAAATATCGCTATTCTTGAAAAAGTGCATGAAATGGGCCCCCCAGGCCCCCTTAATATTTTGAAATGAATTATTCAGCCAGGAACGCTTTCCCCAATGGCATATATGTCTTCCCCCTGGTTTCATAATTGTAGCGCTCAAGGTTGTTACCTACGATGATGTGAAAATTGTAAAAATTAAAAAATCTGGGGGGGCTCCCGAGGGCACCATTCTTTTATTTTTTATCCAAGTAAACCTTTATAATCCAGGCTTAGTCCGCATGTTCCCTAAAAAATGGTCAAAATCCGTTCAGTGGTGGTTGAGTTATTGTAACGCAATGGTTTTGGCCTCCCCCACTTTTATAAAAACCGCTCACCCATCTTATATATCAATATGTTCTTTAAATATGTATAGAACGTTTTTTAGTAAGTAGTAAGTGGAACAATCTGGTGCAAAAAGCATGCGAATCGGATTGACAGTAAAAAAGTTATTGCTATTCATCCAAAAGTGCGTGCAGTGGCCCCCCGGACACCCCAACAATGTTTACAATGAAATTTTTTTGCTGGAAACATTTTAGTTGAAGGGAAAAATGTTTTGACCCTTTTTCTAGACTTATAGGTCAGGAGGCGAGTCTCCGGGAATGCGCTAAAGATCCGTAAGAAAAAATTTAAATAAAATAAATAAATAAAATAAATCAAAATAAAGGTACCGGGCCGAAACAATACGGCGTGCGCCGATGCCGCAAAAAGTCAAAAAATCTTTTACTTTTAATCAACATAAGAAAGCCTGTATTAGGAACATTTTGAGGTTTGTTGTTCTTAGCGCTTGACTCAATAAGCCCAGACCTAAATCTGCTTTACTTCCTTGAGGAGTGGCCGGGACTTAAAAATTTACCCGCCAAAAGATAACAACTAAAGCCAAAAGCAAGTATTTTCTGATGCAAGGCAGAAGTGATCGATGTCTGCTGCAAGCTAATTAACCCAGCACGCTTCCAGTACGGCTTTCAGTTTTGCCTTTATCTTCGGTATTGGTTCGTTTGCCTAGTCATTTTTAAGTATCCATCTCTCGCCACAAGTTGCTGAAAAGCAGATTTAGGTCTGCAACATTGTGAGACAAGTAGTAAAAAGAACGACAGACCTCAAAACTTTCCTAGTATTGGCTTTCCTGCGCTAGTTAAAACGAATTTTAGACGTTTTTGAAAAAGTTTCATAACATTTGAACAGACATATATTTATTTTTCAAAATTCATGGGTCTGTGGCAAATTATCTCAGCTACAAACTGTGGAAAAAATTGATTAGAAGTATGAAGCATAGGCAAAGTTATTGCAATATCGCTAGGGGCACGTTTTTTTATGGCGCACCCTGTATACCTACCAAATTCTTTCTTTGCTGAACATCTAGCCCACGTGATAATTGAGTTGTACTAGAGAAGTTTGTACCCACGGGGTACATATAGATTAATAAAGCAATTCCAAGAATACACTAATTTGAGCCGGATTTCATGAGCACTCCATTCCTTCTTCAAACTCCCTGACTGAGAAAAAAAAATGTTGAGATGACCTGTTACTGCAATGTGAAGTAACATTATATATGCTTTTACAAAAATGTAATATATAATATGTATATTTATATGTTATATGTTGTTCCAAATAACGATAGTTAGTTGGTACTAACTATCATGGTAATAAGGACCTTAAAAACATATTAGATTCCTTAGTAGGCAAGTCGTCAAATAGGTAGGTAGGCAAGCGACGTCACCGTCGCCTAGGAAACTCGTAAGCTTATGCCGTCACGTTTTACTTGCAGGGTTACCATTTTAAAAACCCAAAGTGGTAGCGTACCGCTTAGGTGCAATACTTAATTTTGTTGCAAGTTAGGCCTGGGCTAAAAAAATTATGATTATGCTATAATGACCTAGGGTAATTACGCTGAAAACCTAATTAGACCCAAAAGATCAAATTAATTTGGTGCAAGGCCAAATAAAGGGAATCGACAATTATTAAACCACACTCAGCTATTATTTAGGCCTAATTATGAGACCCAAAAGGCTGTGTTAAGTCTCTAAAACTTAAAGAGAAGAACTTAGAGAACTAAAGCTTAAAGAGGAGACCTGCAGGATTTTTATAGATTTGATCAATAAAGCTCCATTAAAAGTTGTTTGGTCCAGTGCAACGTTTTTATTTATCATCTTCATCATCATCATTTACGTTTTATGTCCACTTTTCCGTGTCAACACAGGTTGGGCGTTTCCCACGATGAGACTCCCCCACAACTCTCGATTCCTTACCATCTCACTATTCATGCCTCGCTCCTTCAAATCGCTCTCTACCGCCTCCTTCCATGTTTTCTTCCCCCTCCCTCTTCCAACAATCCCTTCCACCTCAATATATCGACATGCGGATACCCAGTCTTCCTCATTCATGCGTTCCACATGTCCAAATCACCTCAGTCTCCCTTTCTTCACCATGTCTGTTATACATACGACACCTAACCGCTTTCTCAAATCTTCGTTTCGACACTTGTCCTTCAATGACACTCCGCACATCCATCTCACCATCATTCTCTCTGTCCCCTCTAATCTCTAAAGATCCTCCACCTTCCCTGGCCATGTCTCACTTCCATATACCAAAGTACTTTGCACACACATTTTGCAGAATTTTCCTTTCAGTTTCAATGAGACACCCCTTGCTGTCAAGCTAGGTCCCATTTTGTTAAAGTTTGCCCAGACAAACTTTTCACCCTAGCCCTTGCTGCTTCCTCTGCTACCCCTCCGTAACCAAAAATATCTCCCAGGTAACAGAAGCTACTCACACGCTCCTTGCTACACCCCTCCTCAAGCACCACATACTTCTTCTCCGTCTTAACACTGTTGTCTACACCGTTGATACACACCAAGCACTGGAAAAGTAATCTTCCTTCAATCTACCTTTGAAGGATATAATAAGTTCAAAAGAAAACAATTTATTTTTATATGCCGAGTGAATGATGAAAAAATATCCCCTTGGCGAATTCGCGATAATTCAGCCTAAAGTTCATATTTTTGTTTCATATTTGCAGGGATTAGAGGTGAGCTCAGATCCCCAAATTAAAATATAACATTTGTACGCGTTTCAAAAGTCATGTAATTCTTGCCAAAAGTTCATAAAATAAAAGTAACCAAAACATGATGTGGTTCAAGCGTACAAAAAATGAAGCGCTGCCAGAACTGGTGAAAAATCGAGTGTTACCTTCCACGTTACCAGCATCTATTGCTATTGAGAATGGGCTGTTCCAATTCCCTCCAACCGTTCATTTAAAACGACCGACGTTCAAATTAATATTATCTGCCTGATAAACTCGGTCATTAGAACTTGGCCAGTCCGAGCTTGCTGCGCAAATGGAAAATGATAAACCTTTGCCTGGGTAGCAGCGGTCCCTTGCCATTGGCATAACCTGTTATAGGTTAAGGGCTAGGGTTAGGGTTAGGGTTATTCAGCCAAGCGTTACTCTAGCTGCGACCGCTACTTGGACTATAACTTTGGGCCTAAGACTGCTAGGCATATGACGTCATGAATATATGCCGTGGCTCAAAAGTAAAGGACCCAATGAATTACTTCAATGACTATGGAACGCCATAAGTGTTGTCGATGAAATTTTACCACATTAATTTGAATCATTGCTTTTAATTCTACCAATTTTCGTTTAATTTCATCCACCGGTAAAAAAAAGGAATAGTCAAAGTTGACCTTCAAAAAAACACGTCAACCAAGCTTGCGAAAGCTATTCGCATCAACAATTTCGTGATAACGATCTCTTTTATATTCCAATTCAATAATTGTTAGCAATCCAGTAGTGTACACTTCATGTTTCAACAAGATTTGGTTCCAACATGCACGTGAAACGTTCAAAGAGCGTAGTGTAAAAAAAATGACAAGTGCCTGGGTCAAAGTTGTGCGCTGTCAATCATCACAATTCAGCAACACGGTGCTTGTTACAAAAACGCGTTAAAAAAATCAGCGTCAAACACCTGAAGCATGGAATTGTCAAAACGTGAGGAAAATTTGAGCATTCTGTAGCTATCACAAAGATAAGCAGCAGCGTGAACAATTTTGGCTTGCACAAGCGGGGCAAATGGCAATTAAGCAGTTTCTCAGCGTGGTTGATGCGTCTTTTTTGTAGGTCAACTTTGACTACTCGTTTCCTTTTAACCGCTTGATGAATTCAACGAAAATTTACAGAAATATGTAGCAATGGTACGAGTTAATGTGGTAAAAATTTAATTTACAACGCTTATTGCTTTCCACAGGTATTGAAGAAATTTGTTGGGTCCTGTACTTTTGAGCCTTTTACTTCAGTACATATGAAACAATAAATAAGGTGTAACGAACAACATGACGCCAGTAACAAGCATCCAATATAAATTTGCCCTAGGTGCTCCAGGTAAGCAGATCTCACTGGTGTCTGTGCTATACTCGAACACAACGAGCCGCGTCAGAGTAGATGGTCATTTGAGCTCACCATTCCCCGGGAGTGCGGGAGCGCGTTAGGGATGCATCCTGGCTCCTGATTTGTTCAACGCGTGTATGTACTAGGCGCTGGGACGCACGATGGGCAGAGCAATGAATCGCGTTGCGATTGGAACAAGATTCTTCGCAGACTTTGACTTTGCAGACGATGTTGTACTACTCGCTGAACTGGTGTCCATTCTGCAATCCACCCTCGAGATCATTGCTCAGGAGGCCGCCCCACTGAGCCTGCAGGTCAACTGGGCAAACAATTAAGACAAATTAAGTCCTTAAGTGACTTCCTCCCAGTACGGAACTCTCGCAATCGAGAGGAAGACAGTTGAATCTGTTAGTAGCTTCGTGTATCTACATTTAGACTTCTTGATTGATAGCTCTTGTCGCAGCTCACCCGAGATCATCAGAAGAGTCGGCATTGCGAGCGAAAAGTTCTCGGAGTTGGAGAAAGGAGTCCGGGGCTCAAAGCTGTCGCTTACTATGAAGCTGTGGATCTAATATATTGTAGTAGTTGCTGGGTTGCTCTATGCAGCCGAGACCTGGACCCTGACTGCCGCCGACACTGACCGCCTCAACTCCTTCGACAGCCAGTGCCTCCAGATAATCAGAACGTCGTGACAAACGTAGAAGGCCGTCGCGTGACTCAACAGCCCCTGACAGGCACCAAACTGAAGGCCCACCGCCTGGCGCTTTTCGATCACACAGCACGGCTAGACCAGGAACAAGACTCTAGGATGGCCTTGGACGGCACCCTGTTCCCACCAAACGAGGGGGCCCCTGGTCCCAGGGGCTCCCCCATAGCACCTGGTTGACTAAAAACCGTACTCACCATTGCGAGTTAACCGTGAGTTGGTCAATCAGCGAGTTGAGAGTGACCGTTGTCAATCTCCTATCCCTAGCGTGACGTCACACAATCTGCTGATTGAGCCAACTCGTCGTTAACTCGCAATGGTGGGTACAGATATAAGATCAGAAGCGACGTCAAGCCTCAAAACATCGAACTGCTCACTGCCGTCAAAAAAGCCCAGGACACGCAGAAATGCCATATTATCCCTCATCGCGTAACGCTCAGCTGATGAGCATGTGACGACGACGAGGGCGAAGATTATTCGTATCTGAAGGCAGTATATTGGCTTTAAATGTTGGTTTCTTTTTTTGTAACTTTTTTCAAAAACTTTGTTTTTGAAAAACTGTCTTTGAGAAATAACTCAAAAATAATTTTAGAGGAATTTATCATGAATTCAAGATATTTTTATTTTGTTTTGCTTTTTGTAGCTTAGGGACCGTGTGCAGC
Organism: Chamaedrilus cognettii; assembly: GCA_034695025.1. Lineage (NCBI taxonomy): Eukaryota > Metazoa > Annelida > Clitellata > Enchytraeida > Enchytraeidae > Chamaedrilus > Chamaedrilus cognettii. The sequence continues at coordinate 11,394 of JAQIWG010000455.1, forward strand.
ATACAAGGGCTATATGCAGCCCGGTTCTATGCACGAGAGCCGGCACAGAATCGCTCCCCCTTTTCTTTAGTCGTCTTTTACGACAAGCTTGAGGAGCTCTGCGCTACAGGCCAATTCTTTGTTCCCTGGCCTGCAGGGGTAAGAAAATCAGGGCATCATACTAACAGGCCTAGACTTGCAACTCTGGCAACTCTGGTCCACTATAGTAGGATAAGCTTATGTTATAAAATGTAAAAAAATTGCAACTGGTTCTGTTTTTATTTATCAATGACAATTCCTTTAAGTCATTTAAGCACAATAGTATCTACGGTATAAGAGTATATTAGGCTATATCTCAATCAAAATATTGTTTAGTTTAAAAAAGATAAATACAAATAAGTAGCCTACAGATCAAGTTCAAATATCACATACAAATGGTCCGACAGCATCGGTCCTATGAAAAACCTAGATCAAGAAGCAAGTATCCACACACAATTTAAATATAACCTCAATATACTAAGTGAGTCAAAAAACAATAATCTCATAGCAAAATGGAAATAGATACTTTTGTATTATATTTTGGGGAATAATTGGAAAAAATTAGTAACAAGACCATCAAACTTTATTTGAAAATATCTTTTAATTACAAAGTAATAAATATTTTCGCAGAAAGTTTAAGAAATGAAATGAATGTGCATAATTATGTCTAAAAATAATGGTTGCATAAAAATTAAGCGCATTTATAGGGCATGTTGTTGAAATTTGATGTTCACTAATCCTTGTAATCGTGCTAGAATTCTACAATGCTTGAGGTCCCGTGTATGAGAAATCGATGGCCCGGACGCATCATTACTTTCACTGGCAGAATTGAATACAGGCATAGGAGATACAATGCTTAAGCTGCTGCCACGAAGTCGGACCACTACCAGAGCTGCAACCACCGAGAGGCAGTTAAAGCGGCTTCTCTTCTAGGCCACGGTAGCGGAATTGCGCTGCTTATGTTACACCACTGGTCAGAGTAGATAGAGCAGAAAGGCTGAGCCTCAAATTGAAAGTTTAGCTTGCTTCCAGAGGGCTGCTGTCGCTCACGCTATCGCTGTATGCTTGTGACTGCAAATTCACATCTTTCAATACTGTTTGTAGATATAAACAAACATGCCATAGCTTTCTGGTCATCGAACCATGTAAATCAACCATTGATGTTGCGTTATTATTATTACTCTCCCTCTCTAGTGCACTGCTAAACGGTAGGTCCCTGGCATCCAACCGTTCCACATCTGGCGGTCCTCCACCATTCTCTTCATGTTTCCATACGATTTTCTTTCTAGCAGTTCACCTATCATTCCTATTCTCTTCCATCCCCTCGTCCTCTTGCCCTCCATTCTTCCCTCCAGTATATCTCTCATCAATCCCTCTCCTCTCACCACGTGCCCAATCCAGTCTTTTTTCTCTGCACAATGATGTCCACAAGTGCTCTTTTTTCCCCAACTCTCACCAATACCTCCTCGTTTGTTCTTTTCTCTATCCAGCTAATTTTCTCCATTCTTCTGCAGACCCACATCTCAAAGGCCTTCTTTTTGTATCCTCTTCTCTGAGCGCCCATGTCTCGGCCGCATATAATGCCACCGATCACACAACAGCTTTCACGATCCTCTTCCTCATGTTTCCCATCTACCTCATAATCCAAACATTTCCGCAAAAAATCATCTGATTCCTTTCTCAAAACATGCCCCAGCCATCTCAGTCGGTTTCTTCCTACCACTCCAACTCTTCAAGCCTCCAACCCCATTCTAGCTCTCAGATTGACACTATTCCTCACCTTCAATGGCCTGCACTGTGCAATTTTTAAGATATAACTTCGCAAACAAACTTTTGCGAAATAAAATTAGTCAAACTCGATGCTGATACACTAGACACTAAATTTCTACAACCAACTTTTAACACAATTTTATTTGTAAAAATGTCATTGTGTATCTGCCCCTTCAGGGACTGTCCATAACGTACTAGTATTCCATCTACTAGTACTAGTATAGTTCGCGGTCATGCTCGAGCGGCTCGCGCTAATGTCGGCGTCATCGTCATCACAAGGGATCTGAACGTTGGTCTCAATCGTCCGACTCACCCGCATTCTCTGCAGCTCACCGAGCTGCTCGAGTCCTAATGTTTCGGACAATGCATGGCTGAGTCGACACAGCAGATGGGGGGGCAGCTGGATGTTGTCATCGCACGGGAGGGCGTGGTGGATGGTACGCTGGTGGTGCGAGACATGGGGATGTCCAACCACTCCTGCATGCTGTGGGCCCTGAACGTCTCGCGCCCTGCCCCGTCTATCACTCAGTCCAGTGTCAGGATCAGAGGCACTTCAACCTCGACTTGTTCCGTGATGAACTCGCTCTTACCATCCTGTCGTGACCACTCGATGGCTCAACTACTGGCGATCGCCGCTGGGTCAGAGATCACGACGACGATAATCGCGCAGTATGACGTCACGCTGTCTGCACTGGTCGCACGTCACGCTGCGCCAAGAGTTCTGTCGCTTCGTAAACGGCCATCAGACGCTTGATTCGACGACGAGTGTCGCACTGCAAAGATACGCACGAGGGCCCTGGAGCATAAGCTACAAGCATCGGGTGCCCCAGATGATCGCGCGGCATGGATCGACAGCGTCAGGGCGATGCACCGCATGTTCGGTGCACAGAAGGCTGCCCACGAAGCAGACATGATCTCGGCAGAGAGCAGTGATTCAAAGTATTTGTGGCGCATACTGAATGCGATGATAGGACTCTCAGAGCCTGACCCAGAGATACCTCATTCTGCGGATCACTTCACAGACTTTTTTTGCGGATCCGTTTCTCGCATACGCGCGCTCACCTCCAGCGCTCCCCCGCCTGTCTTTGCTGCTGCTCCCCCAGGCATATTGATGAACTTTAAGCTCGTGACTGAGGAGACGATCGCTCAACTTGTAATGAAATCTTCGACCAAGCATTCACAAGCTGATCCCATACTCACTTGGCTACTGAAGAAATGTGTGGGGCTCCTCACACCCTTTCTCACTGATCTCATCAACACCTCGAAAACGAACTGCTTTATACCAGAGTGCATGAAATGCAATTGCATGAAATGCATGCAATTCAGCGACATTGAGAGACCGGATGCAGATGCATTTCTGATGTGAATGCATGGATGGCATCAAACAGGCTCAAACTGAATCCTGCTAAACCAGAGTTTATGTGGTGTTCTATGTCAAGAATGTCGCACCATGATGATCACGTGACACTGTTTGTTATCGACGGCATCGCTGTCTCTCGTCACCTCCGTCAAGCTGATCGGTGTTTACCTGGACAGCGAGCTCACGATGACGACTCACGTCAGTCGCACAGTAAGCAGTTGCTTCTACTAGGTGCGTCGTTTGAAGGCAGCACGACGATCACTTCCCTTGGCGTCAGTAAAGACACTCGTCTCCTCCTTCTTGACGTCACGACTGGACTACTGTAACTGTGCTATCTGGTATTGCACAGCATCAAATCGACAGTCTTCAATCCGTACTCAACACAGCGGCAAGGCTCTTATACGGCGGCACCAAAAGTGATCACATCACGCCACTCCTACTTGACAAGCTGCACTGGCTTTGATTTGTGCAGCGCAACTGCACAACTGCCCGCCTCACTACCTCTTCGAGCATGCTGTTCCAACTGCAAACAGTGCAACTTCAAGGCGTCTGCGTTCTGCGGACAGCCACTCCATCGTGCAACCTCGGAGCAGGTTTAAGTTTGGCGATCGTGGGTTCTCTGTGGCAGCTCCGCAGGCCTGGAACTGTCTGCCGCTACACGTCAAGACAGCCCCCTTCCTGGCCCTATTCACAAAGAGACTGAAAACCGAACTCTTTACCCGATCATATTTGTGATTAATTTGGCTGGACAGTAGGTTTTCATAGAAACTGACATTTTCTTTAGCAGGTTTATACATGTAGTAATAGGCTTCATTCATGTGTCCATGTATTGGTGAATTTGCAACTTTCCTGACTCTTTTAATATTGGATTGTGTGCAGCGCCCTTGTGATGACTTCGGTCATGTAACGGCGCTTTAAAAGTTGTCTAAAAATTACCATGATTATTATTATTATTATGTCAATTGTTTTCATTTTCAGTGCTCGTGCCAAGAATTTTGTTCAGGGGAATACCCCCGTTGTTGCCTACCTTAAGATGGACTTTTTCTGTTTGTACAGAACTCGCAAGCGTGAGCGGGGAGAGAATACGGACGAAATTTTCTCACATACTTACTACCGTATGTCAAAATAAATGCTTTTCATTGCTCGCAAACTTATATACCACAATCAATGCCTTCTGATTTCTGCATCTTAGCAGTGTTCATTCATTTCACCAAAGTTGTCTGTCTTGCTGCCAGCTTTAGAAAAGAAAATTAAATTTTGGGAGGGAGATTTGTCCCACCAGGTTCAAACCCATAGGGGGGGATTTTCAATCTTAGGATAGATTTCAACAATCCCATGCTAAGTAGGTCTACTGACCGTCAATCTTTGTCACATAATTATTGTCAAGCAATCTTGGATACCCCTCAAAACTGAATCGTCTATTGACATCCACATGACTTCATTTGATTTTCATACTACCACTAGCCTTATGCAGCTAAACAAAGCTTTATATTTTGACAAAATAGCTCTTGCAGGGGAATTTAGCAGCTGAAACACTGATAATGTAAAACAAAACTGTAATAATTAAGAACGATATAAAGAATAACACCCTCAAAAGCAAAAGTGTCTCAAAAGTAAACGACCCAATAAATTTCTTCAATAGCTACGAAAGTATTAAACGTTGTCAATAAAATTTTAACCACATTAATCGAATCATTGCTTCATATTTCTAGCAATTTTCATTTAATTTCATAAAGCAGTTAAAAAGATACGAATAGTCAAATTTGACCTACAAAAGAGTGTGTAAATCAAGCTGGGAAACTGCTTAAATGCCATTTGATTAACTGTCACTCTGCTGCTAATCTTTATGATAACTACACAATGTTTAAATTTATGCCACTTTTTGGTTATTCTATGCTTCACGTGTTTGACATTGATTATTTGCTAACCTGTTTTCGTAACAAGCACCATGCTGCTCAATTGTGATAATCAACGGAACGTATCTTGCAGCACACGTCTTCGACGCCCAGCGCTTTTGAGTCATTCTTCTCTTAAACTTCTCTTCTACCGTTTCACGTGCATGTTGGAACTAAATCTTGTTGAAATATGCAGTGTACATTCCTGGATTGCTAACAATTACTGAATTGGAATATAAAGAGATCATTACCACAAAATTGTTGATGCACGTAGTAATTAAGCAGTTTCTCAACTGTGCAAAATAAATGGTTTTCATTGCTCGCAAACTTATATACCACAATCAATGCTATCTGATTTCTGCATCTTAGCAGCGTTCATTCATTTCACCAAACTTGTCTGTCTTGCTGCCAGCTTTAGAAAAGAAAATTAAATTTTGGGGGGGAATTTGTCCCACCAGGTTCAAACCCACAGGGGGGGATTTTCAATGCATTTTTATAGGTCAACTTTGACTACTCATATCCTTTAAACCGCTTGATGAAATTCAACGAAAATTGGCAGAAATATAAAGCAATGATCCAAGTTTATGTCAAATTAATTGAATTGACAACGCCTATTGCGCTACGTAGCTATTGAAGAAATTAATTGGGTCATTTTGAGACATGGCCTATATATATTTAACAATAAGTAAGTCAAGGCTGCTCATTGAGGTACTTGACCAAATTAAAAAAATTTTAATGTACCAGCAAATACCTGTTGCCATAGCAACGTCTCGCATGGCCCTCCACCTCGCAGTCGACGGTGAGTCATGCATGGACACATCGTCCAGACCCGTATAGACATTGATAGCCGTCAAGGCCTTTATGGTCCTCGACAGCCGCCTAGGCCTTCAGAGTTCTGGACAGCCGATAGGCCCTTAGAGTCCTGGACAGCCCGTTTAGGCTTTTAAATTATAGTCCTGGACAGCCAGTTAGCGCCATTAGGCCTTTGGAATCCTGGACAGCCCGCATAGGCCTAGAAAACCGTCTAGGCCTTTAGAGTCCTAGAGAGCTGTCTACGCCTTCAGAATCCTGGACAGCCGCCTAAGCCTTTATAGTCCTGAACAGCCATGCATCTAGGCCCTTAGAGTTCTGGACAGCCTATCTAGGCCTTTAGAGTCCTGGAGAGCCCGTCTAGGCCTTTTAGAGTCCTGGATAACCTGCAGGCCTTTGGAGTACTAGATAGCCATCCAGGCCTTTAGAGTCCTGGACAGCCCGTCTAGGCCTTTAGACCCCCGAACAGCCGTCTAGGCCTTTAGAGCCCTGGGCAGCCGTCTAGGCCTTTAGAGGCTTTAGAGTCCTGGACAGCCCGTCTAGGCTTTAAATTAGGGTCCTAGGCTGGGTGCCAGTTTAGGCCTTGGAGTCCTGGACAGTCCGTATAGGACTGTATAGGCCAAGACAGCAGTCTATATTAAGGGCCTTTAGAATCCTGGACAGCCGTTTAGGCCTTTAGAGTGCTAGACAGCCATCTAGGTCTTTAGAGTCTTTGGAAACCGTCTGAGCCTTTAGAGCCCTGGACAGCCGTCCAGGCCTTTTGAGGCCTGTGAAGAGGCCTCAGAGGCGCTGTATAAAGGCGATAGCCCGATGCTTAATTGCACTCGAGCTCATTGCGGCGATGCCAGGGCTATGCCTGGGCTGATTATTAGTGCAAAAGATCTTTGCTTAGACTTCAACAGGCCTAATGGAATGTGTGACCTATACACGTACCTGCTACACTGAAAGGCTGGCCAATGGAGAGTCTGCAATCTGTCTATGGCAAAGGCCGTTATCTACATCTACATGAATAGGCCTACTCACGTCTCTGTAAAATAGCGCATGGCATGGCCCTATTATACATGTATAGTCCATGGGCATCACATCATTGGCTCCAACCAATGAGAAAGCTAGTCGGCTTCAACGAATGAGAAGGCTTAGAGGGACAGCAATCAGCAATTATCAGCATACATCCACAAACAAAAATTAAATAGTTAGATTGCAGTGAAATAAGTAAAGATAATTAGCAGTAGGTCGACTAGTTTGAATCAGTCGCCTACTAAATAGCCCACATAAATCTAGGCTGCGATTTAACTTCCAAGACAATATGCTGGCTTGATACAGCGAAGCGCTGTGGTGTAGTGGTTAAGGCATCGGACTTCGAGTCCAGAGGACCAGGGTTCAATTAAGTCTCCACGCCGGCGCATGTAACGCATGAAATCATGCGTTACAGGCCCTTCAGCAAAGCTGTTAAACACACAAGTGTCGCTAGCTGCTAACCCCGTGCTAGATAATTATTTATTTGGTTCGCGTCAGGAAGGGCATCCAGCCGTAAAAACCCAGCTCCAGCAGTCCCAATCAGGGCCGGTGAAAACGTGTAAACCTGTGCTAAAACATGGACATTAACAGATTACACAGTAAAAAAAATGAGGTTAGTTACGTCATTTTTCTAAGTTGATCGCAAGTGCATAAAAATATTTTCAACATCTTGCTAACTTCAATTGTTTTACAAGTCTAATTAGGATATCAGCAGCAGCGCATCATTTTATGATGTTTCCGTGAGCATGGCAGAGAGGGGGGAATAATTAGCAGTATGGCCCCTTTCCTCGGGCTCAAAATTTATTTTATAGATTTTTTGGCTGAAAGCAAAAATGCTTTCTTCTTTCTTTCAGGGTTGACCATTTCAATTGCCCAAGCATCTCAGACACACTCGCCTTATATCCCCATCTATTGAAAACAAATCCAGCAGCTCTTCGCTGAACCATTTCAACTCTATTACAAAGATTTTGTGTATATTGATCGTAGACAACTAAACAATAATCAACAGGTGGCCGAACAAGAGCAAACTAAGCTAATTCTTTAGGCTTAATACTTGCAACCTTTAAATCTCTACCAAGAAAACACAGCACACCTTTAGTTCTACTACAGGCTGCTTCAATGTGGGAATTCCATTTTAGATCACTAGATATAGTAATGTCCAGATATTTAATCTCATTTACACTATCCAGACAAACACCATGCAAAGAGTAATTTGTTCTTAAAGGACGATGCCTTCTCAAAATTGTCATTTTTTGACACTTCAAAGAATCAAATTCCATAAACCATTTCTTTCCCACATTTCAAGCTTATTTAAATCTAACTGCAGACATTTAGCATCACTTTCCGACAATATCTTTCGATATAAAACAGTATCGTCTGAAAGAAGCCTAACATTTGAAGATACGCAATCAGAAAGATCGTTAATGAAGACAAGAAAGAGACAAGATCCTAAGACTGATTCTTGAGGAACACCAGATGACACTAAAAATTGATTTAATTTGACGTTATCCATGACTACTTGTTGAGACCGATTGCTAAGAAAAGATTGAATCCACAATAAAACTTCAGCACTCAAACCGGAATAATCAAGCTTGAAAAGCAATCTGTTATGTGACACTTCATCAAATGCTTTCGCAAAGTCTATTAAGATTAAATCAGTCTCAAATCCTTCTGAATATTATCATGGAGCTCTTGAATAAAAGAAAGAAGTTGAGTTTCACAAGAGAGCTTTCTTCTAAAACCATGCTGATTCACTTTCAAAATATTATTTCTATCCGCATGTAGCATAATATTAGAGAGCATAATTGATTTTGATCAGGAATATGTTCCATAATTTTGCTGCTTAAGCAAGTCAGAGAGATTGGACGATAGTTCTTAGCAACTGATTTAGAACCTTTTTTCATATAGATACATTTGCATTCTGCCAATCGGACGGAACAACTCCTGAACGTAACGATTTAGTAAAAATAACAAGCAGAATAGGAGCAATTTGTGTATGTAATTCCTTTAAAATTCTTGGTCTAATCTGATCTGGACCGCAAGCCTTGAAAGAATTTATATCGCGAAGAAGTTTACCAATACCAGTTAAAGTGATCACAATTTAGGCATTGGATGAGCATGACTAGGTTTGGACTCTTGAATAACATTGCCGTCACTGTCAATGAGGGCACTTTTGTACAGGAGAAGTTTTGAGAAAGCAGACGAACAAAGTTGCTTTAAGCTTAAGGGACAGGCTGAGGCGAAAGGAGACTGAAATTGTAAATTTAAAACATTAGCCTTATCCATAGGAGTATAATAAACATTACCAAATGATTTCAAAGGTGGGGTTATGGCACCATCCTTCATACGGCTAGAGATAAAAGACCAAAATTTGTTATTAGTAGAGCGCATCTCCGATTGATTTTGATCAGGATTGTATAAGATAATTGAATCAACGAAAATCCAGTATGCTTTTCTCATTTCACGCTTAACCTTTGATTCCAAAAGTTTATATTTGTGCATCAATTCAGTTTTACCCTTCTTCACTTTGATGTGTAATTTGTCTCTTCTGTGAATTAGGCGGATGATATGTTTAGTTATCCAGGGTAATTTCCTTGACCGAGACACTTTATGAGGAAAATATTTCAAGGTAGCTTGGTTCAATTCATCTTTGAATAATTTCCACAGTTCTTCAACTGTCATATTATCATGTTCCAGTCTTAAGAAATCAACAGCAAATTTATCCATATGTTCTTTGAAAGTATCCCAATTCGTTTTATTGTATTGAGGCCTAGGAATAGATTTTTTTGGACTAACTAATGGGCATAGTGTAGTTTCAACAAGAACTATATCGTGATCAGGGTCGCCGAGGCTGGGCAAATTGTTTTGAGACATAATGAGTGAAGGGTTATTGGTTAGGAAAAGAGAGAGAATGTTTGAGCCCCTTGTAGGTTGATTAACAATATGGATTAAATTATTGTTGTGGAGTATTTCTAATAAGTCTTCATGGATAATTTTGTGTCCTAAATTAGATTTTGTAGTTCCAAATTCCCAATCAATACCTGGTAAATTAAAATCACAAGCGAGATAAATATTTGAATTAGTTTTTTGTAGAAGTTTTAATGAACAGCTGAGGTGACCAAGTGATACAGTATCGTTTTCGTAGGGTTTGTAGTATGCACCAAAATAGGTTGATTTAGCACCAGCAGTTTCAATTTTTATCCATAACAATTCATGATCAGTTTCTCGATTTGGTTTTCGTGTGTATATATATTTTTATATTTATTTTTATATTTATTTCTAACAGCAATAAAAACTCCTCCTTTAGCACCAACCCTATCTTTTCTAAAGATATTATAATTTGATGGAAAGATTTAGGATGTCAGAATTGATTGATTGAGCCAGGATTGTGTTCCTATTATTATATCAGCAACGGTATTGTCTACTAAATTTTCTATTTTTATACTTTTGTTACACACAGAGCAGCAATTGACATCTAATATTTTAAATTGTCAGTAGATTGATTTCCTTTTGTCTTCGGAACCGATTTGACTTTTGTTAGGCCTACTGAAATTTTTGTCCTTTATTTGGCGCCTGTAGCTAGAGGTTGATCGCTAAGCAGTGATTCATTTTGAAAGATCGAAAAAGAGCTTGAAGTTTCAAAACCCAACATATTGCTTGAAATAAAAAGTAAAGAAGTGAAATTGGGTAAGCCGCAATTCCAACAAATCCAGTTTGCTTGGGTTGCACTTAATAAATCGTAGGATGCAGTGTGAACGTTTTGGCAATCAATATGAAACTAAGTTTCACAAACGTCGCAATAAACCCCTCTCTAGGACCATTTAACAGCCTTCTTACATACACCACAAGGAAATTTGACACTGACAGGATCCGGATTTGTTTCAACGTCTCCTGCAAAAAGAAGAAGTGTTGTTAAAAGCAATGTTAGTGATTTACATTTGTTTTTTCGAGAAACAAAACCAGTGCTTGCCATTTTTGTGAATCTTTTTATTTCATCGCTCGCTACAATCATATTTGACCAACTGAAATAATATTAAACTTTCTCGCTACCTTTATCAAAGTACTTCTTAAAATTATCGTTGCACGGTGTGTAGGTGATTTCACCTAAAACATTGGCAATGGTAAGCAGAGCGTACAGTGAAATAAAAACGAGTTGAGTTAAAAACGAGTTGAATTAAAATCCGTTTACATTAACAGTCTAGCATAAAGCGTTCAAAATTATACCAGCTGTGGAGATGACATATAAAACTTAATGGATTACTGTTAGCTAAGTCATACAGTTAGGACTAATTAATGGTTGATAGTTTACCCAAAAGCCTAACTAGCCTATAGTCACAGGTCACGTAGAGGAGTGGGGGAGGGAGGAAGAATTTAGAATATTCTAAACAGTACAAAATAATAATTCAAAGTCTTTCAATTAACAACCTACAATGAAGCGTTCATAATGACAGCAATGTGGGAGGTGGAATATTTAACTTACATTCAGTAAAGTGAGGACTAGTACCGTCTATTATAGGTTATAAGTTGACGTAATGCATAGGCTTACTATTGTCGAGGGCTACATGGAAGGTGTGGGGGGGGCATTGTCTGACTTATTTCATTAAGTCTTTGTGCCTGTGAAACAGTCAGTGAAAAATTTATTTTGTGCAGACTGATATTTTAATCGTAGACCCTCTAGTAAACCAACAGAGCTGAAAGTGGGGTCATACACTCGGGGAGATGGGTCCAGTCCAGTCCAGTGTTTGCCGGATTTCCCAATTTCAACTATATAATTGTGCATCAGTCTCCACATTTTACTCCATTCATCTCCATGCATAGATTTGTTGACCAACGCTGTTCAGAGCTCACCAGACTTAAAATGATCCCTGCGCCCAGGCACTGGGTGGTGGCACTGGTGGCACTGATGGGGCACCCATACCCGAACTTATGAAGCAAAGTGACATGCACCCTAGAGTCCTAAACCCATTATTATAATTTTGCATCAAAAACACATTCATAATAATGAAGGGACTACATCGTAGCCTGCATTATAAGCTTCAGTCATTCGCTTGACAAATGAATAGCTCGATTGGCGGGGTTATAACGTTTGTCATTAGCAAAAGTTAGTATTTTCTTGTTATTCATTGTTCTCAAGAAGTAAAAATATATAATGGTGCAGGAAAATTTGTACACTTTATGATACCCCCTTTGAAATTTCTTACACCCCCCTGACATGTCTGACACCCCCCGGGTCCTACCCATTTCCAGCATCTAGGATAAGTGCCTACTGACGGCAATAGAAAGCGTTTCTAAATATCTATGGACCTCTGTCCACTTCTAGCGCTTTCTTAGGTTTGGTCCGTCAGGTTCCTCGAAGCCTTAGGTGACAATATTCAGATCGTCAATACAATAGGTTTTAGTGCTTTTTATTTTTTATTTTTGTAGTATAGGGACCATGTGTAGCAAAATACTGTCTCAAATTTTATAGAATACAGTGCGAGGAATTGGAATCTGAAGACATATTTACCTAAATTCCTCACCGTTTCTTTGGAAATGAATTTTAAACTAAAATTGAAATAATTAATTGAAGAAAAGTCGCAGCGATTTTAATAATTTTGATTGCAGATTCGGATTCCCCGTACATAATATAGTCAAATACAATACTTTTCTATTCAACAGTCTATTTCAAAAAACTGCAGTAAGTGCGTTTCTATGGACTACTCTGGCCTTTAATCTCGGGTACCACAATTTGTAAAATATCACTAACCGTCAAGCGGTTTACTACTAAATTTGGGTTTGGTCAATTAGAAGCAGAATCACATAATTTTGTAAACCTGCTGCTGCGTGTTGACCATCCTAGCTCAATGCGTGCTGCAGACAATATTAATTGCATGGCGTTCAAACAGCCATGCGAGCCAAGACATGCAAATGTTTTTTGTAACCACGATTTTGTTTAGTCAAATACGGAAACCCGCCTGTAAACATCTCTAAAAATTCAGAATGTTTTTGGCTGGTTTTCAACCCAATGTTTGCAAAATTATATATTGTTACTCAACTATTGAAGATAAAGTTGCTTCAGAAAACTCTAAATTTCAATACCTTCGGAGAGATTACGTTACATTTAGGCTAAAGTAGTAAAACTATAAATATGAAAACGAGCAGCCTTGTAGGTATTATAACTAGCCTTAATTTGGAATTGGACACGAGTTTTGTTGCTCAATTACCGAAGTTAAAGACCTCCACAGTTGGATCAATACTTTTGGGCCACCCTGCAGTCGTTTCAAACACATAAAACTGGTCAAAATTTTAATTAAATGAATTTTTAATCACATGGATTTTTGAGAGTGAAACTAAAACAAATCTTCTTTTTCTCGTGTAATCTGTTAATGTCCATGTTTTCACACAGGTTTATACATTTTTACTCCAGAGGATGCAACTCCACAGGACTCCAACCCAGGTTCTCTGGACTCGAAGTCCAATGCCTTAACTACTACACCACAGCGCCTTGCTCTGTGAATTTTTGAGAGTGAAAGTAAAGAGAATGAAAAATAAGTATGTAAAGCAAAGTAAACAATGTTAAAATTACTCTAAATACCGTTAGCTGATACTAAGAGTCAATTTCATAGATCCACGTCCACCTCAACCGAGGTAGATAATTTACCTTGAGATAAATGTTGAGTCCGATGGATTTCATAGACCTACCTCGGCCGAGGCAGGTTCCTCGCAGATGTGTAATCACTTTGTCCAAAAATGTAGTTTTGTCTTGATTAAATATTTCAGCATCATGGCTAAATAACGATTAAAATGGCTCAAATTTATGATATTGGCAACGGTGAGGGTTTAAAATCACACACGCCGTGTTAGCCATTTAGAAATAAATTTATTTTAATACATGGCGCAAAGTGCAACTGAGTACTCTTTTGTTCACCGGCGGAGTGTTTAAAATTAACATTTAAAATTAACCAACAATTCAAAAGCAATGAGCAAGATTGCTAAGAAAAATAAAAACATTAAAATTGTAGATGGCGTTAGACGTCCCGAATCAACTAAACCGATAGTGCCATACCCAGTCACCATAGTTACAGCAATAAACTTAACGGTTTCTGTCAACAAAATTAACTTTTGGAAGTTGCAGCTTCAAATAATCATGCCTGTCAGTTTCTGCCGCGTGCCGCTGTTTAAACAGAGAAGGGGGAATCAATTCCCTGCGGACAAAAAATTATGTACGTGTAACCATGAACTGGGGCGACTAACAAGATATTAGTGGACGCTTTTGTTGTGCTTGGACTTCGGCAGCTTTCCAAATTTTATCGCTAAATATTGCCCAAACCCCCTGCATCATAGAGGCAAATAATGTAGGCCTAAATTGCGCCTTGCTTTCTGTTTAAATACAGGCCTAGTAACTGTTGAAGATTAATAGCCTACTGCAATGTATTTATCACTGCTTCTGGGTAGCCTACGCTAGTAGGCCTAAATATCAGCCTAACGATTTGACTAGATGAATTATATTATATTCATTCACCATCGCAGCAGTTTGATCTGTGTGATTAAACTATATTATACTGAAAGAGTGTTTAATATAACGTTGTTTTTCTATTAAATACCTAGCATTAGATTTAAAACAGAACAAAAAGACGGCTAGTCAAAAAGCTAATTCACCGTTATATCTGCGAATGCATGAATTTATATCAAGAAGCTGAATCTAGCCTTACGTATGAAAAACCCCGTACCTTAACTCTGACCCTAGACATAAATTTGACGCAGCCCTAACATAACTCCAGCAATAATCCGAATTACAGCCCTTGCACAGCATGAGAATTATACATGCCGCACACGGCTGCACATCCCCCACACCCCAGTGTTAAGCATCAGATTCTTTGCAGATACAGCTGTGAGGGATGCAGCTGGACCAGGAATAACTGTCGCCACCTGGCGCAATTATGAGCACGGATCCTCATAGATATTCATACGCGTATGAATGTAGTTCCCAATCCTGATCATGCATGTTTTAAGTATAGTATGGTAATACTTAACGTGGTGCAAAATTCGATTACAGAAATGATAGAAAACACAATTTTTATGCTATTTAGAAGCACATTTACTTCAGTATAAATTAAATTACAGCAGTATAAACTTAAAGCATAGTAATTAAAACATATTTATTGCCTACCCGTAGTCAATTTCTAATTTTTGAGCAACAAACGAGAACAAAATAATTATTTTTGGTTATAATTCTATGCCTAGTATTTACATAGGCTGTGCTCGCCATCTGGTGAATCAAAAGTGTGTCCAGTATCAACTGAATGCATTTGTCAAATTGTTCACTAAACTTATTCATCATTTGACTAAAACTAATTTTTTCTCATTATCGTACTGAATTAAAAATGCAAATCTTCTTTTTTCACTAAATGTTTGTTTTCTAAAGCCATTTGGTTGTTGTTGTATAGCCCCTTGCGGGGATAGGTGATGCCCCATTGCACCAGCTGATGGTGGTGGTTCCACTGTAGACTGGCAGGCATCATAGGAAGACTTGTGGCTGACGAATTTAAACCACCCTTGCCAAAAGGTGCACGAAGTGACTCAAAATCTTTGCCGCTGACGGGATTCGAATGGACAACTGCCGCACTCATAATCCGAGACAGGCGACTTGGATCACTCGGTCACAACGCTTCGTCCTGCCCAATGGTGGCAGCAGGGGCCAGGCTGCCGGGCACAGTTTTATGTCATGTCCGGGACATTTGGTCGAGAATTGAGTGTATATAGCCAAGAAGAGTGAATATAATAGGCCTAAAGCAAGCCAAAGGTAGCCTCCAAGGTTGGTCTGGAGGTACCTTGGCCAAAGGAGGAGTTGAAGGCGAATCTTGAGGTCGATTTCGAGGTGTTTTGTGCCGAGGTAGGTCTATGAAATCCACTCAATTAAAATTTTCTGCCCTCAATGAGGTTGAGGTTAACATAGGAGGTTGGTCTATGAAATCGACTCTTAGTAAATCACCTTACACTATTTAGAGTAGGCCAAACTATTCACGCACTGGTACGTAATTGCCAGAGTACTAGAATAGAAATTATCACAAGGAGCCAGTTATAAATCTAGTTCAGATACAAACATGAGGTACTCAGATAGTTAGTTTAAACATATGAATAATAGATAGAAGCCTTGAATTAAAAGCACATAATATATTGTTATTACTAAACAATGAACACTATCATCCAATTTCAAAAATGCATTTCGACTACTGTGATTAGACATCAATTGAGTGAAAAGACTCGAATGTAGATCCGTGTTCATCAGTAGAGGATTGTACACCGATACAGACTCGATTCGACTATAGACATATAATTCTACTTATCCAAAGCTGAAATACCTAGTTTATTACCTATTGTAGTTGAATGAAAGATAAATAAAAGCATTGCCATTAAAATAGTCTCAAATGTATTATAATAATTTGCAACAAAAACTGAATTTGTTGGGTAAGGCAGATCTTAGGCACAACAGTTCGTACGGCAGATCTTACGGCAGTTCATATTACCGTCTACAGCCGTACGCTACTGAGTAGGACTATAGTTGATCACTACATTGTCTAATTCATGAACAGGCATAAAATAAAAGGATATGAAAACATTCAGTTTACCGTATCGCTTTTCCAAAAATTCACAATGCTTGCAACTTTTGACTGATGTTTCAAATACAGTCAAATATTAATCAAACCATTCTTCTTTTCACACTTGCCGTACTGTGATTAGACATCAATTGAGTAAAAAGACTCGAATGTAGATCAGTGTTCATCAGTAGAGGATTGTACACCGATACAGACTCGATTCGATCGAGAGATTCAGACATGACTCTGAGGCTTTTCTCAGTCGGCTTCTCCATTGGAGGAAATTCAATGGGCAGCAGAAGCTCACTACCCACAATAGACTTCAAAAGAAGTGTGCACTTCGGTGATGGTATCAGAACAAAATATCCATGTGGTTTACGATTGACACTTTTGAGATTTCTATTGCCATCACCAGGATATGGGCCGCAAAGCTGTTCATTCATCAACTGGCAGTCAGCCAGACGCGTGATCAGCGCTTCATTTCGTCCATGAAGCAAGTGACACAATGCCTGAAAGTTTTGTTGATTCGTTTCTAACTCATCCCAATCCAACTTCCAACAAGATGTTCTACGCACAATTAGGGGATTGCCAAATGTCAGTGAATCGCAGACAGTTTCCACAGGAACACGGGACATGACATTCAGATGCATGATCTGAGAGCCAACTCGAGTGGACGATTTTAACCCTGAACTGCTGGCAATAACTTTCAGTTCTGCATCCACGCGACTCAGATGATAATTCTGATAGAATGATGCAAAATACACTGAGCTGAGCATGCGTTCCTGAACATCACATTTTATAGTGAGATCCGTGTCAAAGTGGATATGAAGGTGCTCTTGATCAGTGCTTGAATCGTGCAACCAGTGCATAAAGAAAGTCTGCATGCTCAGCTGATCCTGATTAAGGCTGTGTAACTCGATCAGTTCGCTGATATCAGTACCAGTAGCAGTCAGATCAGTTATTGAAGCATTCTCATCACCATTACTTGTGTTCATTTGCTCCCTGGCTGTCGCCATGCACAATTCAGAGACTAAACCACAAACAGTGATTACCTGAATCTTCTTGATGCTCTGAGTATCCAATGATTTGGCTGCTGCATTGACGCTGGGAATTACTTTGTTGGCGGACTGAGAAGTGAAGAGAATAATCTCAACCTGTGACCAATATCCAGCAGCCAGTAGCAGCCCCTGAGCTTGTCTCTTGAACATTGCCACAGACTCGTTGATGCCTTCAATGATCGAACCATTGATGTCTTCTAAATCTCTGCTGTTCTCATATGCTGTCCATTCATCTGCTAGCACACGAAGGTCATTCAATGTGGACTGAATGCGCACAAAGTTAGCTCTTATGTGCTGCATGGGAAGCAAAACTTCCATGCGTCTGCCTCTTCCAATGGCGATGACACCAAAGAATACCAGTCGAGATGGCCCATTCAAACTGCAGACAACGCTGAAGTAATTTTTCAATACATCGACAAGTAAACGACACATCTCATTATCTAATGATGTGCGTAATTCAACGAGTAACATCCTTGCTGATTGACTCAGAAATTCATTTCTATCAGCCATTTTTATTGTGGACAGAAACTGAACAAAATGTACAGCAGACCAGCCTTCTATTTCTGCAACATAATTCAATCTCAAATTTCTTTGAACGTACGCGTACAAACATAAACATAAACATTAAACATTACATTGCATCCAATTCGAAATTGCTTCAATTACCTACGAAACGCTTCACAGTCATCAACCTTCGTACCTAATCGAACTTCTAGCCCCTACACCCTATCGGGAAACCTGAGACCAGCTGATAAGCACCCGCTCAATATACCAGACATCCGTTCAGCTAATGGCCATCGCTCTCTCACCTTCGCTGCACCCTCCATTTGGAACTCACTTCCTCTCTTACTCCGTTCTTGTCCTACATTGCCCCTGGTTTGAAATACATTTTTTCCCACCGCACACTACTTCTTTTCCGGACGGACACACGGAAAAATCTGACCCTGTCATCCGGCACCCTTTCTCCCAGCCCTTTGTCTTGGGTTTTCATCAATCGTTTGATGAATGCCCACAGCGAAGGGAGGTCCACAAATCCACGATGACATCACTAAATGCTGAAACGGAGCTGAAACGGACTCTAAGCCCATTACTATTATCATTATTATTATTACATGCAATAGGACAACGTTTACCACGTTGCTTATGACAGACTACTCACTAGTTTGTAAATCTAATCTACTATCTTCATAAATGGTGACATGCCAGCCTTAAAAATTTTTAACCTTACATTTGTGGTAGACACAACGTAGCACAAGTTCGACAACTAATACTTTGCAAAGGCGAAAAGAATCGCAGTTCTCCATTTGCAACTTTATCCTCTATCATGCAAATGGAAATGCCATGGGTTTCTAATTGACCGTGTAGCCGTGAAAGCGTGATAAAAGCAGCATGAAGAGAGAGATTAAGATGGTATAGAATAGGGAGTTGTGGGTTATGGGGGAGTTATGGGGGTAGTTGGTAGTTATGGGGGAGTCTCATCGTTTAGTCTGCTGAACTTCTCCTGCACCTATGCTTCAAGCAAATGATGTTTTTTCTATTTCCGTTTGCATGACATATTATGGGCACACCGGTAACACTCCCTATCTCTTCCATAGTATCGTTTTTTGCTCAAATTTTCCGTGCTAAATCAGCACACTGCTCTAGCTGTGGTACCAACAATGCTATTTCATTGGTCCCTGACTCCCTGTAGTGCATTTCCCAGCTGCGGACCGGGGACACCAAGATGGCGACGATGTGGATGCATCAAACATGGGTCGAATCTAGAGGGTGCTGGTGCCCAAACAATGCGTAATTTTTTATGTACAGGTATAGGACAAGCCGTTGCCCATATAATGCTGAAAATAGACCGAGGCGCGAGATTAGGTCCCCAATAGGGTTTCAAAGTTAGAGTTAGGCCTAAGTTTGTGGTTAGGGATTCTAGGCAGCAAAAGCATGGTCGGCAACGACACGGGCACCAGTACAACTAGACTCGACCCTGCTTCAATTGAAACACAAGCGGTTATATATCCACTCTAGCACCGCGAACCCCAACCGTAGCCATAACCAGGGCTGGCAGAAGGGCACGCGCCCCCCCGGCCAGAGGGGCAGAGTTTTGAGGGTCTTATTGACGACAATTTTGCATTTATTTTGTCATTTTTGAAGACAGCAGCTTTGAATGTAACGACTGACCTTGCACGCCGACACGTGTCCGTGCAACACAGAGCAGTGCGCTGTCTAAATTAAATTTTAAAATCGATACGCAAAACAGGTCATGTGTCACTTCTATTACTTCTAAATTCTGTGTTTTTGGTGCATTACAAGTGCATGCATACATACATACATATATTGTGGTAAACGTCCAACTTCTGCTAGCATGGAAAAGTGGACGTAAAACGTAAATGATCAATATGAAGTGTCACAACTTTGAAAAGAAATTAATTTCTTGTTGAAAATTCATGGCCTTTTCACCATGGCCTTGATGTCAAATTCTCTCAGCTAAAACCCCTAAAAAATTTGACCAAAATATCACACTTTAGAAAAGTTATCTCGATATCGCTAGGGGCACCTTTTAATGATGTTGCTTTTTGTAGTTTAAGGACCGTGTGTAGCACAAACACCATACATGTATAGTATACAGTCCGGTTCTGTGCAAAAGAGCTGGCACAGAACCGCTCCCCCTTCCTTAGTCGCTTTTTACAACTCGCCCGGGGAGCTCTGGGCTGCAAGCCAATTTTTCGTTCCCCGACCTGCATAGAGCACCTTTTAATGACTCGCTCTGCATATATATTAAAAGATTTTTGAAGAGAATATCGGATTTCTTCTATTTTTTCGTATTGTGAAGAAGAATCTTAAGCAAAATTTAGAAACACAGACATTCTCCATTTCGCTAGTGTAGAACTCTACACTAGCGTGTAGAGTTCTACACCACGTTTTTATGTAAAAAAATATAAAATGAAGGCTTGCATAATTGACTACACCAAATCTTGTCCCGCAGTAGCTTCAGTTGGTTTCCTAACGAAGCAACTGGACCAGATAGGTGTGCTATCACATAGTTTCATCTCAACTACCCAGGCTAACATGATCCACGCTCCTTCATCTCGCCGACACAATGCACCACGTACCTAGTCATCTTACTCAATTTATGTTATCCAGGCCACCTCACTAGCCCGTGTAACCCAGCCAAGCTGACCCACACCACTTCACCACGCTATTATGTCACGTAACCGAGTCCACCTGACCCAAGTCACTGACCCAGGCCCCCACTGGATCATGCCATCTCACTCCGCTTTATTGAGACAACCCAATCCAAACCACTCATTTGACTCCGGTTATAAGCCATCTTAAGAACGTAACTTAGCCCACCCTAGTCATTGCCCTTATCCAGCTCTCCTGACCCACCCAGACACCACTCTTCCAGATCCACTAAGCCAGGTCACCGCACACAGATTGGACTGCTTAATTCGCTCAGACTGTCAGACAACCGCAAGAACAATGATATCGCAAGAGTAGGAACTCTTGAATTTAAAACCCTCGGGGAAGGCAACGGGAAACCACCCCGAGAATTTTTTTCCTCGAACATGGTGTCACAACCAATAAAGAGAAAGAAAACGACATCAACAGGGCTACCGGTTAACTGGGTCAACGCCGGTGGCTTCACGTCCGGCACGAGGGACAACAAGGACCCCCGGACCGTCATACAGCAAAATCCTTGCAGTGCCATAAGAATAGGCACATGGAACGTGTGAACCATGTTGAGGAGGGGGAGGCTAGAGAATGTGAGCGTGAGATGGAGAGGTATGGCATAAACGTATTGGGTCTGTGTGAGGTCAGATGGAAGGATGGGGGGGAGTTTGATAGCAATGGTTATAGAATGTACTATTCTGGCGGGGAAAAAAGTCAGAGAAGAGTAGCCATCATTTTAGATAAGGAAACTGCAAAAATGTGTTACAGAAGTGGTACGATATAGCGACAGAATGATGATGATAAGGATACAGGCTAAACCGGTTCACATGATAATATTACAAGTCTACATGCCAACCTTAGCTCACGGTGATGAAGAGGTGGACGCCATGTACAAAAAGATCGAGGAGGTGGTAGAGAAAGAAAAGGGAAAGGAATACCTCTGTTAGAAATGACCTGAAAAAGATCTGTCAGCACTCAGCAGCCGTTATCCAAAAAAGATTCCGATCCCCCCTTTTCTTACGTTCTTGTTTTTTTTCCCGTTAATCGTTAGATCGAAGAAACTACAATATGGGCAGAACCTTGGGCGGACTTTGGCAGTTGTGTCAAATATTGAACAGAATTAAAATGAGCGTCCACACCGGGGATTGAACTCGCGCTGGTCAAGATGCCTCAATCAGCAGGCTGGCAACAGAGCACTCGGCCACTGTACCCATTGATGACGTTTGCACTATGTACGGCTATATAGCGGAGCCATAATATAAATTTATATAACTGCCTACAACTGAGTAACGCAAAAATTACATTTAGTAACATAGCACTCTTCAGTGCTCTGCCACATGGCAGGTCTTTGGTATCCAAACCTTCCACCCTATCCGATCTTCAGCCCTTCTCTTCATATCCGTATCCGATTCCTTCTCAAGCAGGTCGTCTATCATTCTGATACGTGGCCTTCCGGATCCTCTCTTACCCTCCATTCTTCCCTCCATCACCTCTCTCAAAAACCCACTCCTTTCATTACATGTCCAATCCAGTTTTTCTTTCTTCTGACTACCATTTCGATCATAGTCCTTGTTTCCCACTCACCTCAATACCTCCGCATTTGTTAACTTCGCTGTCCAACTAATCTTCTCCATTCTTCTCCCACCCCACATTTCAAATGCTTCTATTCTTCTGATGTCCTCCTTCTTGAGTGTCCAAGTTTCAGCGCGGTATAATGCCACAGACCAAACTACCGCCTTTACATCCTCTTCTTCTCTTTCCTGCTCAGCCCTCTAGTCAACAGCTCCCTTCGCTTGGTAAAGGCATCCCTTGCCATT
>JAQIWG010000456.1:0-33863 GCA_034695025.1 Chamaedrilus cognettii
GCTGTTGGTCCTGTGGGCCCACTTGCTGTTGGTCCTGTGGGCCCACTTGCTGTTGGTCCTGTGGGCCCACTTGCTGTTGGTCCTGTGGGCCCACTTGCTGTCGGTCCTGTGGGCCCACTTGCTGTTGGTCCTGTCGGTCCGCTTGCTGTGACAGCTGGAGGAGTTGCTGTCGTTGCTCCAGTTGCATTGCAGAGCGCCGCTGAAATCGTATTGACGATTCTTTGCAATTGGAGGAAGTCGGTCGCGGAATAGTAGTGACTGTTCACCGGTAAGGAGACAAGCTGTTGCAGTGCTGTGGCGTTAACGGAAGAAGATACCCCTATTGCAAATATCTCTACAAATGACTTCAGCTGATTGGCATTGGCAAGAGTTTGAGCCATGTTGATATTTACAAAGCCGTCTGTTACGATGATGGCTACATTTATACCGTTTGGTACGTAGCCGAAACTAGGGCTGAAAATTATATCATCGAGAATCAAGAGTCCATTGCCGATGTCGGCAGACGCGAGTTCCAAAGCAAGACCATTTGAGCTTCCGATGCCCGCTAGGTTATCGATGCCTTTGATGAGTGTGCTTGCGCTTTGAAACTCACCGAAATAGATTGTTATTTGAGCAAAGCTACTGAAGGTTGCCAAGGCGAATCGCGCTTGGTTTGGACCGACGGCGAAATATTGAACCATTGACGTGACGAAGCTTGAGATGTAGCTGTACCAGGTTGATAACGCTAGGTTGTCGCTTGGAGACTGAATGGCTAGCACCGCGATGTTCAGCGCTCTCTGGCAAGCTAAAATGGAATGAGCAAAAAGGCAAGATCATGAGAGAGTGTAATGAGTGTTGGATTGTAACTGCATATACTTTCTTAAACATCATTTCTGACTTGCGTCGAACATTACATTTTTCGTGCATTGTGTTGTAACAAAATGTGCTCTTCTCTCAAACACACTCCTGAAAAAACACTCTTCCAAAAACTCATTTCTTCAAAACACCCTTATGTGTAGTCTGCACTTCTCCCGCACCTACGATTCAGGCCCGTAGAGTGGGGGGGGGGGGGGCAGGGGGGGCGGGCAGTTGGGGCCTCTGCCCCCCCTGATTTCATATAAGTGAACATTAGCCTATGCTGCTTGCCCCCCTACTCCAAGATGTCTGCCCTTCTGTTGAAATTTCTGCCCTCCCCTGCTAAGATTGAGGTACATTTGGTTTTCCCATCTCCTTTTGGAAGTCATATTTCTTGTGCGTCACAATTGCAGCATGCATACATACTTACATACAATGTACAGAATATACATGTAGATTTTGAGTATAATTCACTAGGACCTACTATATATATAAGCAACATACCTCGTATTACGCTAGAACATAACTTAAGCCCAATGCACGCTTAATCGTTATGAGAAACGAAGGCCTAAACAGAACTTTAAGCAAAAATTAGAAAATTGTGTACACACACACTTACGTTTTGTGGCCGCATTCCCCGTTTGCTCAGGAGTAGGCCATTTGAAGCCATGGACAGTTGAACACCCTCCCCCCACTCTATCCTATCCATCGCATCCTCGCGTCTTAATCCATAGTTTTCATATCCTTCTCTATACAGCTTTTCCATGTCGTTTCTGGTCTCCCAATAGGCCTACGTCTTTTTCTATCACCTGATAATGCTCATGACTGGTGCGAGAGCCATGGAAATTAAATGTTAATTAAACTATTACAATTAGCAAACAAATTGCTCTGTAGGTGTAAGACAGTAAGAATACTAAGCATCAAGTTTCACCGGTGCGCGTTACCCTTGCTGCGTGCATAGGCCTACGCTGTATAACCACGCTTACGGAGGTGTATAATACATGTATGCTGATGTAGAAATTAAAATTTATTTCATCACTGCAGCATATTAACGACGGCTGCCCTCATTTATCAATTTAAAATTTTGATAGTACTTATCTGTGGATTATCAGAATATTCAGAGACCATGCTCACGTACCTTGCAAAAATCGACGTTGCGCACAATACCAGATTTCAAAAATTAGGCAAATCATGTTACGTAAATAATCAGCTGGAAAACTGCGTAGTGCTATTCGTTAGCCTAACGATAAGGTTCAACAGCGCAAAGCGGCGACTTTCTTGTGGGCTGCTATTACATTATTTCATGATTTATAAATGCAATAACAGAACGTATCAATGTTTTCTACTTACATGGCTGAGTTTGATTGACTGGAATACACAGAAAGTTGAGGACGTTGGTGACTACGTTGAAGAGAGAGTTCTGAGCATTGACTATGGCAACATTGGCGCTGGAGCCAGCGATCCCGTTCACTTCATCGATATCAGGCTGTTCCTCGAGGTTAATACCTGACAAATAGTTAAGACACTCCAGTAAAGCTTCAGCGATTGTGGGCAGCCTAACAAATCTATAAATATTAAGATGAAAATCTCTGTATCTACGTTTGAAAAGGATCACTTCACCACAAAGAGATCCTGACGGTAGTAGGCCGGGCTAACTCTAGAGAATTAGAGTCAGCATTTTTGTAGATACGGGCTACATGTTGCGTTAAATAATGAGCAAAGGGGTCTAAGTGTAATTCACTAATCTTAACATATTTACGCGATAGTTTTTGACGCGCTGATATAAGTGAGCATAAGTAGATCACATGAAGTCAAAATAACCAAAACCAGAAGACGTTTCATGCAAAGAACATTGAGCCAAGCCATTGGACATTTAAGGCCCGTTGCTAGACTTCGATTTGAAGTGCGACTTTATTTTGTAGTCCGAATTAACCAATCAGATTATTCGATACAATTCTTTCAAATATTTTAATTGTTTAATTCGGACTACAAAATAAAATCGCACTTCAAATCGAAGTCTAGCAATCGGCCTTTAGAATTTTTCAATATATAACTAATCTGAGCGATGTCCGTGCATTCAAACACCAGGGATTAATGAATCTCTGAAGTTAAAGCGCGGTCTGTGCTACAGACTAGATAAGTTAATTACTTAAACAATAATATACGTAAATTATTATCTTGACAACTTTAACGAGTGCTAGCTGAAATGACTGATGTAGCCTAGACTCTAGAGGAGATGTTAATCCATTGTACCTAATTTTTAAAATCAATTCGTAGGACTTACGTGACGTCACATCCGGTACAAAAACCAAAATGGCGGCGCCCGCTGCGTGCTTAACCAACGCTCGCCCCTTCATCATGGCTCTGCATATTTGTAGGCGTGGTGCTTGAGCGCATGTGCATAACCAAATATTTGCAACAAATATTTTCTCACGAAACCCATGAATTGAGTATTTTTTAATTATGCGCAAAAACGTCAGCAAAATAATAGGAGAATAAGAAATTGGAGAATCAGAATTGAAGAATGAGCTTACCAACAGCAAATACCATTATCCCAGCCGCCCGGAGCGCGTTCGCCGCCGGAATGGTCTGGTCGCTCTCGAGATTCGCTCTGCCGTCAGTTACAACGATCACGAAGTCGGGGATCCCCGGTCGCAATATGTTCGTGACGTTGAACAGACCCAAAACTGTCCTGCATTGAAAAACGAAAAACTACTTGGTTACAAATATCATGTGTGGCTTATGAGCGAGTACCGTGCAGAGAAGTTAGCAAAACCTCTCAATACAGAGGAGAGGGATAATTAATCCGCAAACATTAAACAAGAATCTGTATAACTTTTTATAACGGCCTAGTATTTATCGGAATTCGTATAAAGTCAAGCCTTAAAATGGGATCTAAATTGTAGGCTAGCCGACTAGCCTACTAAACTTCCAAATAATTCTAGTAATTGACAGGAGGCGTGTGTTGAAATTCAAAATATATGATAAATCAAATACAATACGGCTTAGACGCTAGGCCTATTTAAATGATAGCACTCTTTCGTTTTTCATGACACTCCCAGTAGCCTACTCACCGAATTCTATACCTACAGGGTCACACAATGGTAAAGGCATAGGCCTAAAGCCAGAGGCGATCAAACTTCTTTTGAATGTCTCTGAAAATATTAACCAGCGTATGTCTAGTCAACATCCACACGATTAGCTCCACATACAGAACTGAACTTACAATTTTTGCAGTGTCTTATGAACTGATTATCACACAACCGAGAGCCTGGATCAGACGTGGCTTACGGCCAATCGCACTGCAAATACTAATATATTAAAATATACTAAACTGATCCAAACTAAATTTTCTGTTGTCAAATTTAAGGCCAATTGCGTTTCATTCATATGCATTTAGCTATATTTTGTCAACTTGCAAAATTAGCGTGTAACGCGTGTTACCTAAATTAAAAAAATTAACAAATTGTCCATTTGCATCACGTTTGTTGGGATTGAGAATAAAAGCTCTACAATACAACACAAATACATTGTCGATCATTGCCCACGAGCGAGACTAGACGCGGGTCTACAAACTTTGAACACCCTCACAGACTGACCCGTTTCAAATTTTTCAAACCCGCACACGTTTTAAAAACTCCCGCAATGATTAAGCTCGAGCCTACCGCAGGCCGAGAGCCGTGTCGGTGCTGGTCGTCAGGGGTTTGGCGCTGTCGATGGCGAAGTACATATCATCAACGGTCGTGTACTTGAGGAAGGGGAAGAGGACGTTAGACGTTGACGCAAACTGCACGACGGCCACCTGACTGTTGCTCAGACCCGGCCCGACGTCGATGGGCGCGATGACGCGGGTAGTGAAGTCCTGGATGCTCGCCCACTGGTTGGGTACCTCGGACACGCTGTTGGACGCGTCGAGCAGGAACGCGACGTTCACCGCCTGACACGCTGCGGACAGACAATCAACAAGACTTGCGACCGTAGTTTTTCCATCAAATGTTACAATTTATTCCGAGTTCATGGCGTCATAATATCCAATGAGCGCACTGAAAGCTTGATCAATGATAAATTTAACGCCGTGTGATTTGTTATTTGGATATTAATCTCGGATTAAAATTTAAACAGTAGATGGAAAAATCCTGGATTAGTAGGATATTAATCTCGGATTAAAATTTAAACAGTTGATGGAAAAACCCTGGCTTAGTGTCTTTTCATACATGCACAAAATCACGTTTTCATGTCACCTTGGATTTGCCCCTAAGGCTCTCGTTCCACGATGCATATTTTGCATGCAGATTTGCTTGCGTGAAAAGTTTATAACCAAACTACAAGCGCAGAAATGACGTTACAGTTCCTTTGACTGCTGCGCCGCGCGTCGGCTCGCAGCGGTTCGGCAATCGGCATGGCTGTAAATACCTCATTGGTTTTGCTGCATTAAAGCAAAGAAAATGACGAAAAAGGATACAATATTGGCGCCATCTTGCTAATGCGTCTAATGCGTCTAATGCGTCTAATGCATTCTAACTAAAATATCCTACTAGGGCTGCGTGTTGAAGAGGAGGCTGGAGTGGATGCTTTGCTAAGCAAAGTCGCAAAGTCTCAAAGTCGCTAAGTCGCAAAATATATATTAACTCAAATATCCGGCTATGGGTTGAACATACAAATGTTGCAAACTGCTAACCACCATGCTCAGTAATTTATTTTCTAGTTGGCATCAGAAAGGACATCAGTCGTAAAAATCCAGCTCCAACATTCTTCATCAGGGCGCAACATTCCATACCGGTATAAAAAAATTTAGAGTATGTCAATCCGCAATAATTCATATTTTGTAAGAATGTGCTTACAATCCTACAAATCCGTTAATAGATCCGCTTCGATACCGAAGCAGAGATTCCTTTATGCTAAAATAAGCTAAACGTGACACGTAGGCCCTACGTCGTCCCTTCTTGACACTGAGCGACGTGACAAAAATACTATGAATAGCTGATATCCTTTATTCACCTCACAAAGGTAGCAAGACATCGTCACGCACACGAGACAAACAAGAGAAATACATTATCAACAATTTAAGATAAAATGATCAATAAATTGAAGATCAGCAACAACGAGTGGATCGCACCGGATTGCACTTGGGGCCCCCCAAAAATTTCTCTCAGCACCCCCCCGCCCCCCGCTCGCGAATTCAGTTAAGACGGGAATGAAAATTAGCTACTGAGTACTGGGCATACTGGATCGCACCGGATCGCACTGGGACCCCACACACTATGAGAGATCCGAGGCCCTTCATATCAGAGACCCTTCGATTTTACACTTAAACCACTGGAAACAGTGGTATTCAAACGTAGGCCACTCCATGTCTTATGCACTTTAAAGCAACAAATACGGTCACGGTCAAGCAATCGGATATTTTATTTGAGCAGTAAAGGATCGCAATATTACCATTTATGCGCCAGACGGCTATGTAGGCAGGATAAAATGCCTTATTGCGAATTGAAACATCGAGCTTTGTGGTGTCATGAGCAAAAATTAAATTTAAAATAGGCTCTTCAATGCATCTGACGAGGCGGTCGACCCTTGACTGTAAGGATGTCCGTTCACAAATAACACGAAAACACGATTCACATTAAAATCAATTCAAGAAATTCTAAGTGGACAGACTACGTGTACTTGATGCCTTTTAGCGCTCTCTCGCTAGGAGAACAAGTTAATCAAGGAGTGATCGATCAGTCGTGTTGTATCCAAATAAAGAGTTTCTGAGGCACTACAGCGGGCTAATCACAGGCAGACAAATGCTGTAGATCTACTGTTGCAAACGACTGTAGTAAAATGTAATTGGGGAAAGTATGACAAAAGTGATTTGTTAAAGAAGAAGCGTAAGCTATAGCCTACTGCAGCGTGAACTGCAAATAAGACCCATGTAGCTAACCGATCAAAGAACTAGAAAGGTATAAATAGATCTAGTACTCCAAATTCATTGGAACCGTTAGCAAATTAATGTACATGTAGGTTGGCGAGACTCATGACATTATGTCGCTTCTTAAACTGTAACTTTAAGTTGTGAATAATTATAGTACAAAGGTCGGTGGTCTGCTACAGCATCGTGCCAAGGTCATTGTCAAACAACCAAATTTAGGCTTCATAAAGTGAGCCAAGCTTGGAGTCAGCGTATTGCATCGACTGGTTCCAATGATCTGCTACGAGGCAGGCACGCTTCGCACATTGCCACAGCCTGTATGTCATTATGCAGGCTAGCCCAGTCAGCTCGGCTGCTATCTACAGCCTAACGACATACCAAGAGACGTTGAACCAAGACGAGATGACATAAACATTGCCTCAATAAACGCTAAAATTGTTTGGGCTTGAATGGGGATAGATCGTCAGTGAGCTGGCGGTCACAACATTAGCCCGTCAAGGCGCGCTATTATCACCCATGTCTCTATTCAAGTCCGCAACATTGAACTCCTGGTCACGGGTTAGGCATACAATGCAGTGAATGTATGGCACGCTGTAGCCTGCAAATTAAATAATATTGAATTTAACAGTACACATTTAACTTTCTAGCTTATCAGCGCATTTTCTAGACAATTCAGTTTTGTTAAAAGTCGAAAAAACGTGGCAATGTACAAGTACTAAAGTTTGATTACGCCTACTTCTAAAAACGGGTTTTCCGTTGAATTAGAGAAATCTATAAGTGCTTAAAAAACCAGGGTTCTCATTCGCGTTCATTTCTTAGAATTAAGACTTTCTTAACTTTTTTCCCCCAAGTCAAATTTTTAAAAATCAAATCCGTTCACCAACCGCTGCGTCGTCGTCATTCGGTTCGCGCGCGACGTTGTGCAGTTTCCCCCAAAAAAATTCTTAAGAGAAATCCTTAAGTTTTTAATACTAAGTTTTTCATGAATGAGGCCCCAGCATCGACGGGCCCCAGCCGTGTGGCAAGAGCTTGAGTCTTGGGGGGAAGGGGGAAGCGCAAAGAATACTACGGGTAGCTGGGAAGCAAAATACCGAATTCACGGTCTAAACGCAACTAATTCAGGCTCTTTTCTAATTCTAACACGTCAAACGTAAGGCCTCAAAATGCAGATTGCGTCCAATTTTCATATCAAATGGTTTCCATAGCGTTCTACAATAATTGGTCTCTGATAGCGTTACAGTTAACACTTAAAGCGGACAAAATACCATGCATGCGGTCCGCAGACAGTACACATGTACATCATAGCCGCTGTCCAACACTGTGACAGCTAGTTTTGATGCAGTCGTGATAGTAGACCTAAGTCACGCACGACTGCGGACACAGCTTGCATCAAAGAACTGCAGTTAACGCTGGTAAAACACAGTTGTGATGTAATGTTTATTCGATTAAAAATGACTGACTTAAAAGCGTGGCATATTTCACGGTGCCGTTGTAAATACAACTGTGCAGTAGTAACGTGTGCAGGTCTAAATTAAGCATTAGACCCCGTGGTATAAGAGATGCGCGCATTAAATATTTTACCAAAGTTTAAAAATCTTGCTTATCTAAAGCCTATCAGCCGACGTGCCATAGCCTATAGGCCTACAGTAGCTTAGATTATACGTACAAAAACAAAAGTCATTACAAATGAAAGAAAAGCTGTTGCATCAATGAAATGCCAAAATCTAAAAACTTTCAGTTGCAAAAATTCAGGTCAAAAGGTGTCCGAATATTATTTTCTCGTCGTCCTTAGTTCAATCTCGGTTGAACATTTGTCTGTTAGCATATAGGCTACATGTTTAATACAGTATACCTATCGCAGTGATGAGCAGTGCAACCAAAATCTTTAATCAAAACTAACAACAACTAACAAAATCTGCTGCGATAATAGCAACGGATAGACATATTACTGAACAATAATTAATTTGTATTTACGGCGTTCGTCTATCGACGCGCGCCGTATTGTTTCGGTCCGGTACCTTTACTATTATTTTTATCCGCGGGATGAGGAGAAGCGGAAAGGAAGCCTACGGAAGTGATCCCAAGCAATACCGCTACGAATAACCTCACCCGCGTACCGCTCGCAAAGAGGATGCAGGCTATTGCGTAGCCTGCCCAATAGGCCATCAGATACGTTAGCAGTGGGTTACGATTTGAACTATTAGCCTGCTTAAACTCAGGCTCTTTCTGACGTGAATTTGTCGATGCATGGTATCTTTTGTTTTAAACTTTTGTAAAAATGAGAGTTTCAGCGAAGTTAGCCTCTCTGACCTGCATGCATGTGATATGCAGGTCAAGTAATGGTGGTGATGGTTTTGGGAGTTTAAACTTTAAAGGATCGTTAAAGGAGTTTTAGAACGTGTGTAGCCTACATGTAGTAACGAAGATAATTACCGACTCATTCTGTGCGGAGGACCACGCACTAACCGCTCCTCCCTCTTTTGTCGCCATTAATACTAGCCCGGGAATCTCTGGGCTGCAAGCCAGTTATTAGTTCCCCGGCTTGCTGGGGCAAGGAGGTCACATACATCGGTCATATACGGCTATATTAGCCTATACGTCCGGTTTCAGCCACAGTCAATTCTACCTTACCTACGCCCGGATTTGGAGTGGTACTCTGCGCTAGGACGCGTGTATCCAACAGCGCCAGCAGCGCTATGACCGCAGCAGACCACGCTGCGTGGCAGCACCGTCCCCGCTCAGTCCGCCTGCGTTGCTCCATGGCCACGGCCTAGAGCAGGACACCAGCGGCAGGCTACCGCTGGGCCCAGGCCACGCTAATGCTGAATCCCCGAAAGACGCCGCTACCGATAGCGTGCGCACATGATGAACCTCAGCGCCGCGTCAGCGCCAAACGCGATCGCAGCTGTTTCTTGGTATTCTGTTTAGCTGTTTGCACTTATCAGCCGTTTCTTGAGTATTCCGTCAGGCTTCAAACACACGGGGGATGAAACAGCATCGAAATCAAAGCGCGAGTAATCCTGACACCGCCGCTGTTCGTCGCGTACCTACCAGATAGCAAACCTAGAGTTGGCCCAAGCCTAAGCTATCGGCTATCGAAACTCTGGTTACTGCTCTCTGTTAGTCCGGCGCGGCTACATCGGCTGCGTGTTGTCCCGCCGTGTCCATGCTAACCAGCCAGAGCGCTGAGGCGCGTGGGTTCCTAGTTCTAGCAGGCAGGCCGCCGCCGCCGCCGCCGCATGCGCCCAAGCGTGATTTCGCAAGTTGCAGAACCACAATGCCGCGGAGCAGGGGCGCCGGTACGGTTTTGCACTTGGGGGGGGGGGGGGAAAGCCACTTTTTAGACAACATATTAGGTGTGCTTTTATTTCCTTGGGGGGAGGGGGGCCGTTAATTTATTACTTTTTATTCCTTCACGTCCTGACCTGACGACCGGAGGGGGGTGGGAGGGATACTGACAGACATTTTCAAGGAGTCTAACAGTACATATTCATTTTGCAACCTATTCTCAAGACTCCTTGCATATGTATACTGGAAGCTTTCAAATACCTTTACTTATACACTGCAGCTTGAATTATGCAGGGGCTTTGCCCCCTTGGTCCCCATTAATTTTTCATGGAGGAGGGTGCAAATTCACATTTTTCTGGTGGGCATTTCCCTCCTTCCCCTCCTGTGCCGAAGCCCTTGCCGCGGAGTTATTTGCTGTCCATCGTTAACCATCCAGCGGAGCGAAACGGCACAGCGAGCAGCGAGACGTCTTCAGGCTGCGGCGTGGCCTAGTACCGCGGCGGCGGCGGCGGCGGCGGCGGCGGCCGAGGAATTGGTATAAATTTTAATTACGCTGGCGTTATCATCGTTTTGATGCGCTGTGGCGTTGATCTACTATTTCGTTCCTGTCATAACGTTCATTGAGCGCAAAAAGCGCACATCAAAAGCATGTTTTTCATGAACTGAATACAGCCGACAGTCGATACACTGCGACATGGGCCCCCTAGGCCTTATGTCTGTCGTGCAGGCTTACGCGTTTCATTATAGTGAGGACTATAAATAACCTTTTCTGTTATAACCTTTCCAATATGAAGTATTGGCTATTTAGCGTGTAAATCATGCTCGACTACTAATTAAATCAATAAGATAATCACTAATTAAATCATAAACTTAAGTTACACGTTTTTTATTTAGATGAAAATAACTTTTTCGATATTGTTTATTAGTTGCACGTGGGTTCAGTCAGGTTCAATCAATAGCTGCAAACGATGCGAGTAGTCTGAACACGTTACCTGGTTTACTCTTCGCCCCAAATTCCTCTTCCGCTTCTAGCTGCAGCAGTCAATTCCAGTGAAACATCAATTATTGTCGGGATCGGATACAGGTGTGACCGTGTGGGAATATTGGCCTGTATACACGTAGGTAGGCCCCTACTAGGGTGTTATGGCTGGATTGGGCTCCTGCCTCTTTGTGGAGCGGCTGCAGCTAATTATCACAATTCGCCTCACGCAATGATTTCGTTGAGACAACCGATTGGCTTTAACATGGACAGTGTATTCATTTTTAAGCGCCAATAAACTACAGACAGTATTGCACAACGCGTGAGATTCGGGGATCAGTTTCTTTGATAGACGATCTATTGTGATGCCTATGATTTTAACTGTCGATATGGATGTAACAAAATTATGATCATTTGTGAGTTAGCTTCACAAAAAAATACAAATGAATTTAAGTAGCCTACAATTGTGACAGCACAATGCAAACGATCTGGCAATCGACTTTTAAAATAGAAGATAATTTTTTTGTCGTCAAATTCCATTTTATTTTTTAATTCTATTTTAAAAGTTGTTTGCCAGATCGTTTGTATTGTGCTGTCACAATTGTAGGCTACTTAAATTCATTTGTATTTTTTTGTGACTATGAATGAACTGTCATGATTGTAGTAGGCCTGCTGAGTGCATGTAGGCCTACTGACAAAATTCGATGTGATGTGCAGCACATGATCGTAATAGTGTCCAGGCAATCTTGTGTGGCATAAACTCATTTGTTTCCTCTCGATAGATTTTTGAGTTGACTGTCGCATGGTCTTAGATTTCACACATTTGCTTCTACGCTTATAATCGTCCTTCGTAGCGGGATAGAGACCAATGTTGGCAGTGGTAAGCTCATTTGCCAACCCGCCGCATGAACCCCATTGTATGCTAGTTAAATTATTTATCGCCCGGTCACGGCATGACGATGTTTTCAGATCTATATCATTTTTAGAATTTTCGCGTCATTGCGGGCGTATGTTTATGCAACGAATGTATGTGTGTGAAATTACCTTCGGAGTGTCCGAGCTGCGGTAATGTACATGTATGGCCGCAATACATCAACTCTCAAGAAGCAAGGTCTGCCCTGCATCGGCGCCGACATTGTCAATGTGTGGTGAATATTACTCGCATTGAAATAAATATGGGGCAGCATTCAGAGGTCCGCTATAAATTATTTCATATTAAATGCTCCAACCCATAAAAACTAAATGATCGGATCTAATATGCTGGATTCGTTGAGAAGAAGTGGTTAAAAATTAAATAAAATTCGGCGCCTTCTTCGTGCAGGTGTGGTCCGACGGAGTTTTGTAGGAATTTTGCAAAATGATTTCTTTGCTCTTATTGTAAGTGTACATCTTACATCTACACTTATAATGTAGGTTACATTGCAGTTCTAACTATTAAGTAATTGCACAAAATACAAAAATAATGAAACCGGCATTGTTCAAGTCTGTCATGCGTATCGAATTAACGTTGTGTGTCGAAATTGAATAAAACTGTTTAAACCCAATCTTTCAAAAAGTTAAACCAGGAAGCTAACGCGAAAAGTTAACCAGAAAAGTAAAACCAGCTATGCCAAGAACTTTGTGAATCTCATAAGCAATACGAAATGTTTAAGGTTAGTTCTGCTGGTAGCTTTTAAAGCGGCTATAAAAATTGTGAGTCTAAATTTGCGCATCAACAACAGTACCTTAGTATAGGTATGCTATCACATAAATTCCTGCGTGTGCAGTTATTCGCAGGCTATAAGTACAATGTTATCAGTCGCCGCACGGTTTGAACGGTTTCGATAGTGTTTGATCGAGGTACGTTTCGCACATTGTCCCGACACTAACACTACCCCCTCGCCGGCTCTCTATGAACACCTCGGTTCTTTAGCGCTGATGGGCCCAGCAGGCGCGGGGGCCGGAGGGGGGGGGGGGGAGTCTATTGAGGGAATTTATTGTCACATTAGGCCCCTACAAGGCAAACGATGTCGCAGCGCAGCTAGCGACAGCGCCGCGTGCGCCCTTCACACGCATTCCACGCTGCGGAGGGGCGACCGCGAATGCTCAACAGTCCCACCGTTTGCGTTAACGACACTTTTATGCGCACGAGATTGTTTTAAGTGCGGAGACCAACCAAGTTATGATGACCATTAAACAGAATGCAGAGTTCATAATCTTTGAATTACATGATATGTTGACTGTAGACTTCTTTGTCCTGTAAAGGGTGCTTTGCAAATGAAAATGTGAATACTATCTATAAAAGCGCTTATTGTCATGGGCAGTCTGCAACAATATCTTGATCCAAACTCGTCTTTTATATTGTAGGACACTGGGCAGGCTTGCCAACCACGCAAACACTGCTGAAGCTCTAATGAAACCAACCTACGATTTTCTTATGGCATTCACGAAAATATATATAAAAGGAGCTAATGTTTTTACAAAACCTATACACGTAACACTTTGTCGCAGATTTTCTTCAATTTTTGTTGGATTTTGCAACAAAATGCCGTAAATGATCGAATTGAAAATAGGTCTGGAGTTTCATCACCTATTAGCTTGCTATGCTTTAAATGAGGCGAACATCACATTTTCTCGAATCATACAGAAATGTATGGAGCGTGAATAGTTATTAATTCACTTCTGCGTGAAATATGAATAAATTGAACGATTGACGCACCGAAGTCAAAGCTGTTAAAGAATATTGCAGCTCACGATCAACTTAAATGTAGATGCCATGAAATGTCATTGGTTCCTAGGTTTACCCACAACTTTAACAAGAACTACGCGCCACCGACGCAGATTTACGCGACAAAAACATCAGCTACGCTTTTGTGCTATTAAAATAAAAATTCATAAGCGCCTATATAGATAGCGCGTAGGAGTATGACAAGCGTTGTATATGGCGACATTTCAAGCGTTTCATTCCATCGTGTAGCCCGGCATTTGCAGCGCATGTATAACGAATCCTCCCAGCTTTTCGCGTGTACTTACTAATTGTTTACACGTAAGCCTACATGAAGGTATAGTACGCAGCAGACAAAAATGAGAACATTAACAGTCTGCGAGGCGCCGCAGCCTAAGTTCTAAAAAAACGATTATGCTTTTAAAAACCATAATTTATCTCACTTGATTGTCATTGTTGTCTAGCGTCTGGAGCACATCAAGACTTAAGACCACGCTAATTGATAGAGTACTGCGTCTCTTTGCATTGTGTATTTTTATTTGATGGATTCAGAGCGTCAATGTGAGATTTCATCGTGTGCGACCCATTGTGCTCACATGTATAATTATGCGTAAGAAAATATTGATGTAATTAGAATAGTGTCGCAACTGTTTCATAATTAATTTAATGCCTATCATGTTTTGCCGTCTTACTGGAAATTCATTTCCATAGATGTTACCCTAT
This sequence comes from Chamaedrilus cognettii, assembly GCA_034695025.1. Lineage (NCBI taxonomy): Eukaryota > Metazoa > Annelida > Clitellata > Enchytraeida > Enchytraeidae > Chamaedrilus > Chamaedrilus cognettii. The sequence goes on from JAQIWG010000456.1 coordinate 14,440, forward strand.
CGAATTTTCACTTTGGCATAATTCGATCTCTCACAGCAACGCTTGCGAATACTATATAATATATTTAAATAGCTTCTCACTTTGATAGTCACGTTGAACCATGCTGATCGTGTCGACCATGGTAATTGTGTGTATATCAGAATGCTGTATCATAGCACTTACTACTTACAACGTCGCTTTAGTTTGAAATCCGTCACAGAGACACGAGATAACGAGTTATTGACTTGACTCCTTGTTTCAGCTATAGAAAAGTCTTTGATCTGACTTTCTCTCCATCATTTAGCCTACTGAATGATGATGCAATTGAACATGTACATGTAGCCTCTACATTCCACATCGGCCACAGTCATTGCCTTAGCTCCACAGCCTTGTTTCGTCGAGTTAGGCCTAATAGTGAGCGTTGAATGTGTCTTGAAGTGTCAAGTAATATCCTGTAATCGCCTTGTAAAGCCTCTAGGTCAACCGTCACTGTGGTGTGGCGGTTTCAGTTACGACACGCAGGCTCCAGCGCTACGGTAGACTACAGTCTATACCACCGCCAGGCTGGCGTCTGTCAAAACTAACAAAAACTTGCGAAGGGATTTCATTTGCGGCAATTTTTTGCTTCAAGACAATAATGTCGTTATTGGGCTGGTCTTAGCGGTAATCATCTGGAGATTAATAAAAAGCAAACTTGGCTAATGCCACGCATATTACATCTAATGATACGATGCACAGCGGGTACCGGTGACACCGGAATGCCAAAGCCAAAGCTAGAAAATATCAATCTACATTTTAAATACACTAAATCGTCGGGTTTAGTAAGGTTATATACTACGTCTTTAAAGGCTTACTTAAATAAACGAACGGCATTCAATGATAGCATTAGCATGGTACGATTTTGATCGTTGGCCAAGCCCAGACTTATAATGTTGTACTTGACTGTCTTGTCCGGAAATGCGAGCTGTTTTCTTTGAAAGACTAGTAAGGGCCTGGAGCCTGTTTCTCAGAGTTTCCGAAACTTTAAGCTTAAACTCGATCCTAAAAAAGATTTGAAAAAACTTAAATTCAACCGCCGACCACCGTGACGTCATCATTCGGTTTATTGTGAGTAGCGCCGTGGCGGTGCGGAGTTAAAATAACTTAGACTAAAATTTGCATAAGATTTTCTTAAGAACTTCTTATGACTAAAATTTGCCTAAGAAGTTTTGAGTAACTGGCCCCTGGCTGTTTATTAGACTTAATGCTGCCATAAGCTTATAAAAGCTATATTACGGGCGTACTAATGGTCATGAAGTATTGCATTGATAGGCCACTATTACAAGGATTATACAGCTATTTTTGCAGCCAAACTACAGCACTAAATTTGAGCTGTCCGAGTTGTTCATATAACGTAGGCCTACGTGGTGTAATATGTATGTTTTGCTATAAATTCAACTTCACTTTGTGGACTGATTGCATATTGGTGTTAGATATGAGGCAAATATTCCATTTCGATGGCTGAATAATGATGATAGCTTGATAATTATAATGGTGGCCCGTATTAATAATACTGGATCGGCATTCTCTACTGCACTATCATCGCAGTATAAAATTATTATGTACTTGGATGGAGCATGGGATTAAACGGAAGCAAGCCTAAAACACATCATTTCGTTATAGCCTACTTTCGTTATTTTCTTGAAGAAGTCGATAATTATGTGATCGATAAAATAAAGCGTCAAAATATTAAATCTAGTGGTCTCTGAAACGGCTCTAACTATATTGTTATATAGGCCTAAAGGCTATAAACTTGCTACCGAGTAAACATTTAATGTCCATTATAATCTCAGGTCAATTGTTTTTGATGATGACATTATTCACGGTTATATTTCGTATTGTGATAGGCTAAGTATGTATGTTATTGACAAGAAACCTCGCACCAGCCTTGCCGTCAAATACCGCATTCGTGGACCCTGGAGCATTTGGCGCTCTATGGCCTTCAATGCTTCGTAATAACGCGTCGCATAGCTAGCACAATGATTTTGAAAGCAATTTTTAAAAAGTGAAGATCACGAAAATTGTTGCGCAGTTTACTTCGTCATAAGTACTCAAGCGCGAACTTGAACGAGTGGGTGGTTGAATTGATTTATAGGCCTTACATTTTGAAGGCATTCAACCTGCAAATAAGCCTACAGCCTACCTAGCGAAATGCTCGAAATTATTCCGTGATAGGCTCACAGCTGCATGTATGGCAGCAAGCGTGCGGCCAACGATGATGGGACAACAGTTGATTTACGCCGATTTTTGTGGCAGAACGTTGCGGGGCTGGTTTTCTACAAAAACCTCATCGAATCCACTACGCGTCGTGGCAAAGACAAATTACATCATAGCGCCCAAAGAGCGGACGTTTTTGCAGACTCAAAATTGCGAATAATTTGCGCCTGTTGCGCAACATTACAGAATTGTACTCTCAAGCATAGCTATTTATCATAATTTATCTGTTATTATGACACAGATGCGGTGGTCAAAACAAAATATTTAAAAGCGAATATAGCCTTATTCCAAAGCTAAAGTCAGAATCTTCGAAGACAGAACAATACTGAATACATTTCATGAAATTAGGCATGCATTTGCAAGACGTATGGCCCGATCTAAATTAGACAAATGGTAAAGAATGAGATGAAACAACACTAAGGTTAAGAATATGATAAAACAATGTCAGCAGCAATCAGTATGTAGGCCTATTGTGAAGTTGTGAACTATAAAATGATTTCACAACTGCCTTGGTTACATCCTAAGAATTGCAATGTCGCTGCCATCGATCATCATTATTTTTCTTTTTTTGTAGTTGAGGGACTGTGTGTAGCACGAAGACTATTAAAGTTCGGTTCTGTGCAAGAGAGACGGCAAAGAACCGCTCCCCCTTCTTTAGTCGCCTTTTACGACTCGCCAGGGGAACTCTGGGCTGCAAGCCAATTGTTTGTTCCCCGACCTGCAAGGGGCATTTATTATTTTTCGGACTTTCGATGATCAATGAGAACGGATTAACTGAGCCACGTCCAAAGCGAGGTTTCACGATCTGTCGCAGCCTTGAGATGCGTGCGTTGGTGAATAGTTCACTGAATGCTCGAGCTGTAAGTGGAATGTGTTGCGATGTATGGATATCCATTAGAGGTCAACAATCTGTCATACAGTACATTGACATCAATAAAATGTTGAAATTAACCTAGCCAAAGAATTTGGCGATCTCGTGGTGATCTCTTCGCGATATAACACGGTCCATCAAAGTGTTATTCGCGATACGAAAAATTTATCACACTTACTAATGATAATTTTTGGTCTTATTTTGCATCAATATAAAACAGCACAATAAAACGTGAGACATAAAAGGGGTAAAAAATCAAGGTCCGTAAAAAAGGATACTACATGTATATCATTATATAGTACCCGACATAGAAAATCAATGCAGCATACAGTGGCCAAGAATTCGAAACATCACAAGTTCACAACACAGTAACTGAGAGGTAATATCAAATGTGACATGACATTATTGCACATTGTAGGCCTACGTGTACATGTAACTTATCAGAGAAAATCCAGAAATCGCGGTCTTCGAGAGCTTCTTATAATATTCATGACCTTAACATGACAACTTGTTGTGGCTTTTCGCAAATTTCACGCCGTAGGCTAAAATAGTTTAAATTTTACATAGGCCTATGATTATATGACAAGACTTATCACGTAAATATGCATGCATGTGCAATGTATTGTTGTTGAAGGACTCCTGTCTCTTAATATAAATGTGTTCTTATTCAGCTGGCGAGAAGTTTGCGGTCTTGGAAGATTCTCTAGAGTATTTTATCGAGGTTAGATCCGTAAACAACACAACTCTGAATCACTAGGCCTCATACACGTGTACATGTACAATGTACACGTACATGGGGCCTAATGATGTCGATGTCCCGTAAACATTAACTATCGTAAATTGCCCGGAGTCGAATGCACCATAAATTGCTCAGAGTTTTAGGCTTTCTACCCCCCAGGTCTACATTTGCTACAAAAACTAAACAGTCGTCTCGGGTTGCGTCATTCATCATTTGATAGAAGAATCACGTGCATTAACATCCTGAGCAACGACATAATCATTATGTTTCATGTTTCACAGGCTTGCAGCATAGTCCCGCAGTTGATTTACGTAAAAATTGTGCTTGGAACGTTGTCTGCGTGTGCGCTCAAATGACGACGCACTCAAGCGCAACGTATTTTCATTCAGCGCCTATTCACTGGAATTATGGTTGTCATGCTTATAATATACTGCCAAGGCTGCCTTGTCGAAATTCCTCCATCATCGTTTGAGAGATGGCTTTTATTGTTGGTATACAACATATCGCTTGCGCGTTGCGTAGTCTGGCAGTAAAGTTGACGCTGTGGCTCGTGGAGTCGGCATGCGACGCGACTCTTTCTTTTAACCGACATCGTGTCGTGCAATTGAGCATTATGCTTGTAGCCAGATCCAGCCGCAAACCGCAAAATGGGGTCATTGTTATGAAGGTGAAGTCAGGTTTTAAACTCCGTTTAAGCTAATTGATGCACTTTAAAGAAAACGAACGATGTTGGTTTTAGTGATTTTGGATGTTTAAGGACCGTGTGTAGTAACAAGGACTATATTAGAATGCGGTTCAGTGCCTCGGGGCTATAAACAAAGAATCGCTCCCCTTCTTCAGTCGCCTTTTACGCAGCCCCGTAGCGTGATCATACTCAGCGGAGGGGGGGGGGGCAAATATTTTCGCAGGGGGGCAGACCTTTTTACGCCATATCTATATTTTCATCTTCCCCGCAAAGGCTTAATTTTCAAAATGAGCAGGGGGGCAAGCCCATACGCTAATTGTAATTTTTTCCGGGAGCAGGGGAGACAGAGCATCCCAGCAGGGGAGGCACTGCCCCCCTGCCTCCCCACAGGCTACGCCCCTGCTTTTACGACTCGTACCGCTGGACTGCAAGCTAATTCTTTGTACCACGGCTTGCAAGGGATCACGGCACAATACTCCAAAGTTGGTGCTTGTTTTGTTAGTTTTTTTGTAGTTTAGGGACCATGTGTAGCACTAAGTTATACAGTCCGGTTCTGTGCAAGAGAGCCGGCATAGAACCGCTCCCCCTTCTTTAGTCGCCTTTAACGACTCCCACGGGAAGCTCTGGGCTGTAAGACAATTCTCTGTTCCCCGGCCTGCAATGGATCCAAAGTTATATTAGTTATATAAGTATATTCTTTTGCTGGTTGAGGATACCGTATTGGCAGGCAGTATTTATTAAACCTTGCCATTCAGTGCAGGCAGTATTTATTAAACCTTGCCATTCAGTGCAGGCAGTGTAGGCTGCAGGTCAGTCGCGTAAGTTGGTTTTAGCAAATGAAGTTGACTTATTAAGAATCTATGTTTTAAATAATTTAGCTTGATAATTCCTCGACGCCCGCCCATAGTCACTGCATGCTCTACACGTGTATAGTACAGCGTCAAACATCGCTACGCCAAGATAATACTGCCACCCTACTCAGCAATGCATCCTATTTCTAATTCAACAGCAAAAATTCGAATAATTCGTTTAAACGCAACGAGACAGCGACTCTAACACATATCGCACTTGATACTTAAACGTAGATACAATAAGCTACAGCCCGACGCTATGCCACGCACTGCGTCGGGCATGTATGATCGGCACGATCAGAACTGAGCCTCACGAGCGCCACATTCCGATATTGTCCACGAAATAATTAGCATCTCCACGATAGGCAGACACCAGGCGTGCACGCGTACGGTATACCGCACTGGATTACCTACAATGGTCCAGCAGTGAAACATCGTCGACGCGGTGCAGATTGGACAATAACGTGTTGAACAGGTCGCGCGATGTTTTTGACAGTGTACCAAGCATTGTGACAAAAGTCGAAGCAGTGAAGCAGTGGCGTGCTTGATCGGTTAAGTTATTTTACTCGCCATTTCTGTACAATTTGCATTCGGCACTTTGACGGAAAAATGCGCTGCGATAATTAATGGACCAAAATCTATTGGTTTGAATAGATGGTGCTGTATCTTTTACTTCAGAAGTTTGCATATACGTATAGCGTGGCCGTTATTTATCATTAGTGAACAAGAGGCAAGGCCCCATGTCGATGTAGTGTAGTCCCTATTGTATCTCAATGGTTAAGCATATCCGGTCGAGTACCTCGGAGCATTCAAAGCAGATGACATGCGACACGTGCGAAACCTGATTAGCCGCAAATTCTAACCGTGTATTGTGTGGCAAGCGGTATTGTATTGCTGTGTAGGGGACCAAGTACAGAGGTCAAGAGGTCAGATTCAGGCTGAAGAAGGACATATCAGGAAATGATATTAGGCCTGTGATGAATAATATTGAATCCCCGCCTTTTAGTCCATTCTGTTCGTTCTGTTTCGTGTCCGAAATAAGTACAGATTAGACGCTTTCACTGAAACTAGGTTTTTACGACCAAAATAATGCTCTTTCTGTCGTCACAGTGCGAACCAAGGCTCACCCTGGAACGAAGGCTATATGTATCAGCTAGCGACACTTGTCTTCTCTGTCGCCCACGCAATGATCTAGTAGTTTACAGTGAATGAGATTGAACTCATAACCCGATTCTTCTCATCACGATTGCACTGTTCCACTAGATCACGACACCTTGTCGTGCCTATATGATGACTAGTCCTCTTTTTCTTCACAACAATCAACCTTGATAACAACCATTAGCTACTAAAGAAAATATTGCGATGTTTGCGACGGAGACGTTTTGGGCCTTTTGTTTATTTAGTGAAAGCTTAACGCCACAGTCTAAACAGGCTCTTATTCACTCAGTCTAAATTCAGTGCAAATGCAATGATCTACTGGTGGGTTGGCACGGCCTGGCTGATTGTGTTCTACAGTCGTTAGCAAATTCTGCATTATTCACAGCGGTTGAAAATAAGTCAATAAACCTGTCAAATTGAATCTGCGTGGGGGTGGGAGCGCCACAGCAAATACTAGCAGCCTATACCAACCACAGTGTCATTGAAAGAGAGCCGTGCTGAAGCATTCGAGCTTCTTTCTAATGACATCTCTGCGTGCGACCTGACCATTGTCAACTTTTGAGTTGGTTAACCCTCTTCACGCGTCACGGATCAATAGGCTGCTGCATCGTGAGGTACGCGTGTATAGACTGGGTGCACCGTAAGCATCTCAAGATTCATACTGAGCAATCTCAATTTAATTAATATAAGAGTACGTTAACTCATTTGCATAGATCGAATGGCTATGGCAGACCTATATGCATATCGTGTGACCTTGGCATATTCTTTAATTATTGACAAATGCAACAGAATATTCTGTCGGCTTGCTCTTCTTCATTATCGTCACAAATTCGTAACAGATGACAGTCTAGATTTAAGCCATAGTTATCAAACACGCGATTTTCTCATCAATGTACATGTACGTCTAAGCAATATACTACAATCACAATGATTCGATAAAACCGTCATATTAACCGGCTCTAGCATAAAAATGCACAAAAACTAAAAACCGTTCTCTAATCTAGAGCTGTGTAACCGCAACATGTCCGCAATGCATTCAACCACCAAGCTAAGATGTCTATCTAGATGACCTGAAACGATAACATGACACAAGACGATTGGCAGTGTGAAAATAATATCTGGTGGCAAGAGCACGTACATCTAGTCTACTCTGATGTAATGCCACGTTGCAAGGCAAGCGGAACACAGGCATTTACATGCGGGGTATAGTTCGACTGTTATGACGCGACTTACAGATTGGCACGTGGTCTACACATATTATAGACTGAATCAATGTTGTCCAGATTTGATAATAGATTCAAGCTTTAGAAAGCGTAGCAGCATTCTGAAACATTTCAAATGTTATCTTCTAGCAGTCAAAAAAGACAACTGGGGCTCTACTGAACACGAGTGAATGTTGGACACACACAGGCCTACTAAATGAAAACTTTGTGAAGCCAAAAATTTTACGCAGTGTAGCGATACACTGACTGAAATATAATAGTGCTCCTATTTTAAAGTAAATTTTATGATAACTTTGTAAACTTGTAGCTTAGCCTAGCCATATTTACACACAAATATAAATTAACAAGCTAAATATCTATCACGATTATTAATTCAAAGCCTGAATTAAATATTGAGACGAAATATCAAGCAATTCATGCATAAATAACCTAACAAAAGAAATTATCAAAAATTAAATTATCATTTGAGAAACTGTTGCACCATGAATGTTTTGCCTGTAAGACAGCTAGGGCCAAGGCTAACGTAACGTGAAAGTGTTACTTCTTGTCTGCACGGAGAAACATACAAACGGCAAAATAACATGATAGTTTCATTGACGTCATTTCGCCGCATGTATTTTTTTCCTTATGTGCACAAAATCACAGTTTTATGCATGTGTTGGATTACACCCTTATGTCTACAGGCATTCGGCTATCGCAGACAATATCACACTCTCACAGCCAGCTTAGCATACTCGCAAGGCAAGGCAGCTTGTGTTTTATCCTCTTCACAAAGAACTGAAGATAACTGTTGCAGATGCAGACTCTGTAGTTCAACTGTTGCAAAGTTTGTTGAGAAAGTTGTTCGACACGTTTGCCACAAAACTGTAGTCGGGTAGGAGGAACACGTCATAAGTGGAATTACTCGAAACCTGACAAATAGAATATAAGAACTAGGCAATTTAATTTAGTTTAAATGAAGGAATAAGTTTCACAATAAGTTTAGAATCAAATAAATATGAATGACATAGGGGGAACAATATTTTAAAGAAAGTGTATTGTAGCCTAATATACAAATCATTGATTTAAGAAAACTCCTGAAAGATTTGTCCTGCCGCCCTCAACCCATAGTCGTCGTATATTATAGTTAAAATGCACTTTGTGACTTCCTGACTGCGACTTTGCGACTGAGACTTTAAAGAAAATAGCAAATGCTTACAAAGAAATGCCAAATAAATTTTTAGCTGTCAATTTCAACACGTTCATTCATTAATTGGTCTCGCTACGTTTCAAGAGATGATAAAGACCACACGACAGCAAAGATCTTGCGATATCATCATATAAAAAACGGATAAAATCATTGCCGTAAAAGCGAGCATCAAAAGTTGACACTGTAGTTAGACTAGAATCAGTACCGCTTGCATCTCGGGCAGGTTGTTGTTGGAATTGACGACGACGGAGTATATCTGTATGCCCCCAGCCTTGGCGAGGTTCGCCTCTGGTATCGTGTTGTTCTGAAGCACGTTAGAGTACCCGTCACTGACGAGGATGCCGATCATTGGAACGCTTCGACGCACGCCCGGACCGGAGAAATCTGCAACACAAACAACGCTTTTGAATTGAATTGTATAATTTAATGTAATTGAATTCATTTTCAGTCAGAAAGGATAAAAACACGCACAGCGTTAATATACACGTCACAGCAACCGACTAAAGCAATGAGCCACAGGCTCGCGTGAAGCATTTCGACGCATAACAACAGCATCAGTCTGACTTGTGCTGTTTAATGATAGGGCTAATTTCCAGCGATTTAAATTCAGCGATAGAAAAACAAGGAAATATGCTAAGTAGCTTAACAATAACATGCAACAAGTAGGTTAAGTAGACTCATGCTAGGTAAGTAGATAATAGCAATAACAGTTTAACAATCAGGGGCCTGTTACTCAAAACTTCTTAGACAAATCTTAGTCTTAAGAAGTTCTTAAGAAAATCTTACGTAAATTTTAGTCTTAGTTATTTTAAACTTCCTATCGCCACAGCGCCACTTGCAATAAACCGAATGATGACGTGACGGTGGTCGGCGGTTGGATTTAAGTTTTTTCAAATCTTTTTTAGGATTAAGTTTAGGCTTAAAGCTACAGAAACTATGAGAAACAGAACCCAGGCCTCATTCATATAATAAACTTGAAAAAAAACAAAAAACATTTTTTAAACGAACCTGTAGACGCAAATATGATATGAGCGAGCCAATGTTAACTATCTTACAGAACAATTTAAAAGATCATATTAGCAACAATGAGCATTAGAGTGAAAAAGTAGTATAGGTCCCCGATGACGTCACTAGACACCTAACCTATTATTATTGTATTAACTAACAAAGCAATCCCAGACTTACCTGCACCAAAGACCTGCAGCCTCATGGCCTCCAACGCCGCCTGCGTATTGGTCGTCCCACCGTCCTCGAGATAGAACCTCAGCGCGTCCAGCAGGCCCTGAGGGTTGCCCACGTAGTCGCTGAAGTAGATGACGTCACGCACTGTATTCGCGAACGTTACTACGGCGACGCGCGCGTTGTCGTTGGTGACGTCGAGGCCCTGTACGACCGTGTACGTGAAGTTGAGGACGAGCGGGATGTGGGACTCGTCCATGATGCTGCCCGAGAGGTCAAGGACAAAGGCGATGTCCGCCTGAGCGCCGCAGCCTGCAGACAGGACAAGGTTTGCAGTGCGCACACAACAAATGCTTAGCTAGGCATGAGAATAATAAAATAAAATAAAATAAGGTAGGCTCGCAACAAAATCGTCTTATTTTTTAGTACAGACAAAATGAATGTTCATCGGCAAAATCGCAGTTGTGTTGCATATTCAGATAATAAAATACTAAATAAATAGTGAATTCTAGGTATAAGAATTAATAAATAAGAAAAATCAGTTCATGAGAAAAGGATGTAAAGAAATTATGAAACAGAAAAAAGTCTTTGTTTCGATTGATTATATCACAATAAGTCGCAGATTCACAGATCAGCACAGAGTTATTGCCAGAGCTTTCATGCAAATCATTTAACAAATTTCTAAGCTGCTTGACAGCTTACTGCTTAAACTGTAACACTAAAAATGCAATAGACAGGGAAGAGGGGGGCGGGTACTGACTTCGTTGGCAGTTGATGCCGGAGAAATGCGGCGGACAGCGGCAAAAATAGGACATGAAGAGGTTGAGGCAGGTTCCACCGTTCTGACACGGACTGGGAGAACACTCGTTCACATCTGGGCAGGAGCTGGGAGAGTTACTAACCTTGATACACTGCCACACAGGCATACATGTACACAATACTCAATTCAGATACAATACATGTATAAAAGTCTCATCATAAAATAGAGGAAAACTCCATTATGGCACTTACTAGCAAAAATTTGAAGATTAATCGTGCGTAGTCCAATACAACAGATTTCATGTCTTTGAGTATAGGTCAGAATACTATCACTGAATGATACAACAGGATATACCATATATCAACGCCACACATGAAATCGATCCCAAGCAAACGCTTTAGGTCAAAAAGACACGTTTTACGGCGCATGATACCATGCACTTCTATCGCAATCGGGCTACTTTGAAAATCTAGCTGTTTGGTCAAAAAATGAAGAGCAGAGGCGAGATCGGAAGCCAATGACGTACCATCGCAGGTGGCGCCCACGAGTTCTGGGACAAGCTCCTCCCATAGCGTGTAGTTGCTCACATAGAAGAGATTGGCGCTCCATGGCATACTCGCTATGTTGCGAATCTCATCAAGGTTCACATAGTCGCCCATAGTGGCCGTCACCAGCCGTATGCCGCTCTCCCTGCAACAGCGAGTAACCCCTGCAGATTGGGATAAAAAGAGAATAGATCTGCAGCGCAGAGTTCCAAGGCAAGTCGTAAAAGGTGACTAAGGATGTGGGGATTCTTTGGACTATAATAGTTTTTGATGGAAGAAATTTAAAGGTAGGAATGAGAGATGAGTTAATTATCCTGTAATTGTCCTCAAATTCTTCTTCTTTGGTTATAACGTATCAAGCATACGATGGAACGATCAAGCTGACAAACGAACAAACACACAGTGGATCATTTATACGAAAACATAAATATTGTACGGACATTCAAACTTACATCTAGCAATCTCCTGCACAGAACTATGCCATTTATTTTTTTAAACAAGAACCGCTGCGCGCGCCTTATCTTTAATCCTTTTGACCCATCTTATGCACCGGTAGATATAAATACCGAGTCACTTTCGCCTGGTAGACGGTGTTGTTGGGGTCGACGTTGGAGTTGCCGTCGGTGAAGACGATGGCGACGTTCGGCACGCTTGGTCTGTCCCCGTTGGGCTCCTGGAACGTTTTTTCTCTCAACTCGAGCAAACTGTCGGCCGTGTTCGTCGTGTTGCCGAGGTACGGCACGCGCGATATCGCTTCGATCAAATCCTCAACAAATCCAAACGCACAATCTTACTTTTGCTTATCCATACAACGATATGTCAATCAACGATGAAATAATTGCAATTTCATTTTAATAACCTGTTTGTTATCTATATTCTCTCTTTACTATCTATATAGCCCTCTTTCTGCTTCTGGATCAGAGAACCGTGTGTAGTACATCTGTCAAAAGGGAACCAAACACTATCACAGTCCAAAGAATCGCCCCCCCTTCTCTACTTCAACTTCACTACTGCACTCTACCCTAATGGATACTTGCTTGCTGGGCTGACGAATTTAAACCACCTTTGCAAGGGTGCACAATGTGACTCGAAATCCTTACCGTGGCCGGGATTCGAACCGATGCGCTGTCAAACTCGTAATTTGAGCTCCGTGACTTTGACCACTTAGACACCTTTAATCACTCCCCGCGGAATAATTTATTTTATAAAATGCATATTTAATTATAGTTGCACAATCATCGACAAGTAGATAGAATCATCAAGTTCAAAACAACAATTTTGTACTTGTTTTGCTGGGTACTTGAGGAAATTGAAGTTGTACGTAGCGAACGCGCTGTAGTAGACGAGGGCGACGCGCGTCTTGTCCGCGCCAATCTCGAGCTGCTGAATGACAGCGATCATCATCATCTTGACAATCTCGAACCGATCCGCGTGGATGCTTCCGGAACTGTCTAGCACGATCATGAGATCGAGCACTCCGCTGCAACCTGGCGCAATATAACACTACATTCAATTTATCTCTAGTTCTCTACATTACGTTATGTAATATCAAATTGCATTACAGTGTCCATTAAGTACATAAAATGTTTCCAATATTTTACTGACAACGTAATAGACAGTTGGTTGACCTCTCTCGCATCTGTTTCCAGTCCACGTAGCAGTGCAGATGCAGACGTATCCTCCAAATATCAACTGACACTGGCCGCCATTGAGACAAGGGTTCGACTGACAATACGTCTCATCTGCACACACGCAATAGGTCGCATCTATGCGCAAACAATTGTTTTCAATCGAAAAACTTAATCAACACAATCGCTTGCACGTGACGTCACTCGCACAGTCTTCCTCTCTCAGATTCACGACTGTCACGTTGGCCGCGGCGCTCGCTGCAAGTCAAATACGCTGAGGCATATTTGAACACGCGCTGCCTATATGCGATAATGTAATGATGAATTTTTCTTGCATACGAATGCTCGTGCACACCTACGCGCACATCTATGCGCACATCTGCAAACTGCATGTAAGTGAACGGGATCATGATGACTTCCAGAAATCGACGCTAAACCTATGATTATCATTATTATTATCGGTAAAAAAAACCGACAAAGAAAACAATATTATCGCTATAATTTATAATCTTAACAAATTGACTGAACTGAGTTGATCCACTTACGCTGCGTCTTACGCAACGACGATCAGTAGCGTAGCGCTCCTCCATTCAACTGCGTATGGTCAAAACATTAGCGATATAGTATACTTGAAAGAAAAGAGTGATGAGTCTGTGTACTGTAGCAGAGCGCTGCGGCCAGCCTGTCGCTGAGCTGGTCGGAGAGGGTTGTGTAGTTGGTGGCCAGCAGCACGGTGTAGTCTGAAGGGAAGCTCGCTATGGCGTGCAGCTCATCAAGGTCTATCTGACTCCCCACGCCAACCTGAGGAAAGCCACATCTGGTCAACTTGCTGTAGTAAATAGTGGAGAAGTAATAAATAAAGAAGTAAACCGGTATTTTTTTCTTTCTCCCATTGGGTGGTTTTGACTGAGCATTTGTATGATTAAGAGTCATAAGGTTACGCCATGATCAACATGGCATGAGTGCTTGGTACATGTAATCAAACTAGGCATAGAATGCGCTCGCTGTTAATTTTGTTCCACGATTTAAACTTTGTTTACTGATAAACACTTATCAGCATCACTTGCCATTCGGCAAATCTTCCAGGCACCACGCTTTCAATCTTTAACCAATATGATCGATTCACTGATGCATATTTTTTCACATTAACTTTTTCGGCTACAATAATAAAAGAATCGTCCAACCTACAGCAAAAATGGTGATGTTGTCTGCGCGCGTGGCCATCGCCTCGGCCCAGGTGGCGCTAGGATCGTTGGACATGCCGTCCGTGATGACGACCAGCACGTCAGGGACGCCAGGACGGTTCCCCCCACTGGCCGTAAACATCTGCGTGTCCGCCACTCTGACACGTGAATAACAGCATAAATAGCCGCTGGATAGAAGTCATCGGGGAGCTCAATAATTAGTTTAAAGAAAAGTTAAGTTTAATGCAAACTGCTGATAGGTAAACGGTGTATGAAATATCTTAGATTATTATAGTAGATTTTTGGCGATCATTCAAAACGCTCATTGGTAAGCCATAAAACAAATTTCAAAAGCTTTAGCAGTTTTGTAACCCAGAATGCAAAGAAGTAATGTAGAAATGTGGAGGAAAATGTCAAGACAATCGTCTTATCGTTACTTATCTAGTAGAGTTGTGATGAGCTGGTGATTGATTCACAGTAATCTAGTAGACCTTATGCAGTGCTCTATTCTTATTGCCACAGAAATATTTGTTTTTTGTGTTAACAGGCCTTTAATACAAACAAATTTGATAAATAGGTACCTATTGACGAGACAGTGACATTACAGAGTGGTTTGATCAATTATACGCACAGGATGGAGTTGGAAGTGTTGGTCTTTCCTCCCGTGTACGGTACGTAAATCGCATTGATCAACTGCTGCTGATTCCTGTAGGTGTTCAGATAGAAGTGTATCCAAGCCGTTTCGTTGAACGTCATGAAGCCAACCTGAAGTGACGCTAATAGTAGAGCACGATCAACAGGACTGATCCTCGTTTAGCACCAAGACACTTGTGCGTCATTAATTTGAATTGCATGTTATCAGAAATAGTTCATTTCACACGCCAACTCTATTTTTTCTGAATTCTTCTGCACACATCATTAAATGAGATTTATGCTTATTGAAAATGAACTAATAGTCTGTACGGAAAAGCAGTGCAGAGCACGAATAGTAAACAGTGTTTCTAGTGGACAATCAAGTAAAAGCAGAAAAAAGATTTCCTTCACAATTAACATCACAAGCAGTATCCAGTCACACGTTGAACAAATGGTCAATGCAGGCAGAGTTCAAATTTAAAATTTATTGAGTAGTTTCCGAAGGCCACTTGTTTACGCAGAAGCAATTGGATCCTTCATCAAATCAAGTTAATGATAATAAGGTCACTGCGAGGAGTAGAAAAGTACCTGCGCCCCAGTTTGTCCCGGTTGAGTGATGACATTGAGGTTGCTGACGACGCTCATGACGAAGCGCGTCATCACATCAAAGTACGCATCAGTGATGCTGCCTGAGGCGTCCAGATCAAAGACTATGTCCGCCGAACCACCGCACTTCACTGAAAGACACACGCGCACAAAATCCTGAATATAATGCAGATTTATATTATTGTTTTGATTTTTCACTTAGAATCTAGGCAAATGTCACAATTTTGACAGATTTTCACACGAATACATTTCTTCAGATTAATATCTCACTGGATAATAAATGATTGCTGTAGTGAATTCTAAAAAAAAACTTGGAAATGGTGCGATCCTGCTAATACATTACATGCCTGAGCTCAAATCGGTAGTTGCTAGTTGAGCTAGTTAATTCGACATAGAATTATGTGTGGAGCCTATTCCAAGTGCCCTAGCATAGGCCTAGACATACAGAAATGTTTCATTTGCTTGCAAAAGAATGATAAGGTGTATAACCAACCAAGGTTGCAGTCTGTGCCTTGCCAGTTGCCGACACAGACGCAGTTGTATGTGTTGATATTGTCTCCACAGCTCGCTCCGTTCTGACATGGCTTCGCCAGACATTCGTTCACATCTAACAGACACAGTGCAGCAGTCGCGTTTGGTAAATTCAGAGTGCATATGCATATTTTATTGTTCAATAAATGAGTAAATTATATCATGCATAACAGTAAAAAAGACATACAACTTTGACATCTATACCACGATCAACAGATGCTAATTTTGTAAAAAATAGAAGCAAACAACGAGAAATCGAACAGTGCTGGACTGTAATGCGCTAAATTAATTTCTCTGCCAAATCTCAATGACATCTTTGGTAATACATACAAGTTCACATCAGCTCTCTACCACTAAACAGCAAAGAACTACTCAAATATTGAAGCATACTGATGATAGACACTAATTCGTTAGAAAATTTGGAGGCTGCCTTAGCGTTGCAACGGCACTATAATGATAGAAGGGTCATATTATCATACTACCACTTGCAACTTACTGTTGCAAAGCGTGTCAGCCAAAGGCAAGGCGTATGATTCGATATTGGTGATGTTGTCGACGACGATCGTGTTGCTGTATATTGGACTAGTAATGGCGTTGAGCACATAGAGCTTGTACCAGCTGCCCACAGTGAAGGCAACGAACGTCACGTTAAGAGAGGCCTTGACCAACGCCACCTCCTAATGATGAGACAACAAAAGAAACAAGCTAAACATATGCGTCAGTAATGTTTCAAAACTAATAAAGGTAGTACAGTAAGAAGCCGGTGCAGCCAATACAGTAAACCTTAACAAAAAGAATTTTAAACCAGCTGCAATAAAAAGAGGAATAGAAACATGTTAAACAGACATCACTAAGACAATTTTAGAAGATAGAGTGATGTGCCTAATGGTAACAGAGGAATCACATCTAGAACTCCATTGCAAATAGCTTTGACGCCATTTTAAAATATTGTCAAAAGTAGGCTAGGCCACGTGATCAAGAAAACCTTTAATACCTCATTGATTTTGCTGCATTAGAGTGAAGAAAAATTCCGAAAAAGGCTTCAAAATAGCGCCATCTTGTAATGCGTTTTAACTAAAATATCCGACTAGGGGTTAAATCTCGTACACTTCAAACACCTTTTAAACAAACCTTGTATGCCTTGACTATAAAAACAAATTTCAGCAATATCCAACTAGGGGTTAATGATATGGGGCCCATATTCATAAAAATTTAATGCTGAAATAATATTAACAGCGTAAAATAATCGAATCAATGTTTTTGCAATATTCAGATTGGAATAAGAGTAGTGTGTACGGTACGGTAAGTAGTGATGTTTGCGCTGCGCTGGACCCGGTTCCATCGTTGACGAGAAGTGCAATGGCAAACGCGTTCGGCCGACGTCCGACAAACCCGCTCGTAAGCAGCAGCTGAACGGCTGACGTCACGTTCACATTGTACCCTTCAAACGGAAGCTGCCTAAACAAGGCGGACAAATCATTATCATTATCAGCTATGGAACTAATAACTGTCTTGTTCTGTCGACTAATCTGCCAATGTCCATGTTTTCACACAAGTATAGGCGTTTGCGCCCTGATGAGGACAGTTGGAGATGAGCTTGTACGGCCTGATGCCCTTCCTGACGCCAATCAAATAAATAATTTTCTGGCACAGGGTTAGCAGCTAATGACACTTGTGTGTTTAACAGCCTTGCCGCAGGGCTGTGACGAATGGTTTCATATTTGCTGCCCGGGGACTATTGGCTACAGAAAATCTTCTTTACTTTGAGCATTGAGAATACTTTCAGTCTCATGACTTGTCCAGCAATCATTAAAAAGCTCAGCATGCTTGTCAATTTCAAGCAAAAGGCCGGACTGCAGACATTTTAATAACAGAAATGTTTTCTTGTTTGAATAATAATTATTCTAATTATTGCATATTATTAATATTATTAATTTAACAATTGAATCATTTGACCAAGTGACAATAAATGATACTGGCTGACAACATCCCAATAATAAATATATAACAACTTACTATGTACAAATGTATTTAGCATTTCATGCATTAGCAACACAAGTAGGCTAGTCTAATTTAAATACGCCAATTATCCAAAGCAGCGAATCTTCTGCAACACACCGAATGATAGTCTCGACGGAATTGAGGGAATTGAAAGACGTCAGTGGAAGAACGATTTGTGGAGTCATCCCAAACACCATCACGCCAAAACGAATGTCGTTTTTAACGAGAGATATCTGATGTATGATATCAGCGAGGAAGGCGAGAATCCTCTGGTACTTAGCCAACGGGCTGTATGTAGCAGAGTTGTCGATCATCAGCACAACATCAGTGGGTCCCACGCATTGGGTCACTGAAACGCAAGTCAAATACAGTTTTTATAACTTAATTTTGATTCAACGATCATTAGAATAATTTAATGAATTCCTTCATTCTTTCTTTTCAAACAGGTAGACAAGTAATAACTAAATAGTGCATAGCTATTTAGTTATGGCGCATAAAAAACAACCAACACTGCCTAAGCATAAAAATTTTAATTTAAGCTTTATGAAAATGAGATCGTGTGATTCAAATATATACAATGCATAGGTACGTTCTGAACCGATCAAAAGGACACAAATGGATGAAGTCTCAAAACAATTTGCAGAGCTAAAACATGACCAAAATTTTAATCCAATTCAGCACTAGTAAATATTCAGAAAACGACCTTGAAAAAATGCATTTGCAAAGTGTTGCTTGAGTGTTTCAATTAAGAATACCCTGATAGCACTGCGCCCTGCGTGACGTCAGCACAAATTATGAACACTGCGCGACGCGCGCAGAATACTACAGGCTGATGCTATTGCACATTGCACACTGCACAGTGGCATGATTGCAGAGATACATAGTCCCAAAGCAGTATGCAACCAGCATGCAGGCTCAATAAATAACATGCAGTTGAGGTACAAGAGAAAAATTGTCAACTTTGGTCCAACAAAGACTTAAAGGAGACACGCTTTGATCACTATTGGATACTTACAGCCGGGGATTGGGATTGGACTGTACGTCGGTCCAGCTGGTGTCGAGGTAGTGAACATGGTGAAGGAACTTGCAGAACTGACCATTGCAGGTCCAGTAGGTCCGCTTATTGTTGGTCCTGTTGGTCCGCTTATTGTTGGCCCTGTTGGTCTGCTTGCTGTTGGCCCTGTGGGTCCACTTATTGTTGGCCCTGTAGGTCCGCTTGCGGTTGGCCCTGTAGGTCCGCTTGCTGTTGGTCCTGTAGGTCCGCTTGCTGTTGGCCCTGTTGGTCCGCTTATTGTTGGCCCTGTTGGTCCGCTTGCTGTTGGTCCTGTAGGTCCGCTTGCAGTTGGCCCTGTAGGTCCGCTTGCTGTTGGCCCTGTTGGTCCGCTGATTGTTGGACCTGTGGGTCC